>CAEGAD010089242.1:0-16824 GCA_903067055.1 Poeciliopsis paucimaculata
CTAAAGGCGGTCCAACAAAATATTAGAGAGTGTGACCATTTTTTGGTGGCGACTTTTATTTTGGCCAGGCAGTGTATCTTAAACCATTGAAATGCAAGGCAGATACGCATAGTGTGATGGACGCTTGTGTCTATTCTGTTTGTTACATTTTAAACTAATCTCAATAAGACCAACACTGTCCCAACCGTAAAGTAATTAAAAATGTTCTTATCTATCCAGTTGGTGCAGACCCAATACTAAAGCTAGAGATTAAGTTGATAGTTTTTGTTGTTTTTTTTCTCGTTAGTGAGCGCAATAACATTGCTTTCATTAAGTCTGCAGGATAAGATAATCGTGTCAAATGTTTTAATTGAAACTGCCCCAGAGGATTACATTATAATAAATTACATTATAATGTAAGTAAAGTCAGAATCTTGACTTTACTGCTTGTGAGCTTTCATCTGATTACTACGGATGTTTGTTTACATCAATCACACAAATAGATGCAAAATAAGAGGCCACTCTTTCCTTAATTTAGGAATACCTCATAAGTTTCATCAATATTTACCCAGTGTGAAAAAAATGTAAAATCTCTTATAGTTGGCTAATGGTAAAGTTTTGACTGTTACTGTTTAGTGTGTTTTTTGTTTAATGTTGTGCCCTAACTCAACCTTATTGACAACAGTGAGCTGAATCATTGGCTTTTCAACAGGAACATGCGGAAAGAGTGTGTCTGTTTGTTTCCCCTGGTCTCTCTGTCACTGGGTTTCCAGATGGCCATGCTCTCTGTATTCAACCGTTCATAGCCCTAAACTTCCTAGTGCACACATTTGCATCAGGTCAAAGCACAATCTGACACGCTAGGGGAGGAGGAACTAATCCAACCCAGCATGCCATGAAAATATTCTATTGAAATTTCTGTTTTTACTTTATCTCCTAATTTATTTATATAAAGAAAAACCAAGAGGGTGATTTGGCTAAGAGAACATAGTACATGCAGATTAGGTATTGTGTGTCACAGTGTCACTTGTTGAGTCGACCTCTATAAAGACCCTGTTCAGGTCTCTTGCTTGATGACTGATGTTAGAAAACACAGCGGTTAACTTTACAGGATATGTTCAGAGGTCTGTGGAAGTTTTATTCTGCATTTAATTGCATCAGTGAGCAATCATTCTCTGCCCTACAAATCTTTGGTAAAGCTCTGCTTTACAATAGAACCATAATTGCAGGAGTTTAATTGCCTGCCAATGCTCTGCTCCCACTGCCTGCTTGCATTGAAGAGCCCAATAATTAGAAACAGGGAGGAATTATGTGGCAATTTTGTCTTGGCAATTATCATAATGCAAAAGAAGTGCCATTAGTATTGTTAGTCCCACAGTACATAATCCTTTGACACTGTCAAGTTCCTCTTCTGGCTGCTGGGTACAACAACTCTTGATTTCCCTGTAGCCTTTGCACTCCCCCAGTCTTAATTTTATTCATCAGCTATTCGGGCCAGTTGGTACATTTTGAGTCAAACCAGCAGACTGAACACATCTGTGCCTGGAGGGCTGGGAGGATTAGAAGTTAAGCATTAACACTTTCATTTAAAGGTATATAAATTGGGTGTTAATCCTCTTCTGCCTTGTCAACCATGAAATTGTGTTTGATTTAACAGAAAAAATAACACAGTTGACAGGAACTTTATTTGCCTCACACTGGTCTTACATTGTGATTGAACAAAGCACAATGAAGTTCAGTTTTTGCTAATTTAGAAGTACTGTTTTATATAAGTTTGTGTATCTTATAGCCAGGTTCCATTTACAAAAATTAATCACTCATGTCTAAGAGAAATTACATAAGATTCTAACAGTATCATCTGTCTAAGAGACTATTTTTGATTGAAATACTGTATCTTCACACTAATTTCTGGAATCTCAAAAGGTAAATCTTTTTTTTTTTTTTTAGTTCCTGAAGCTGCTTTAGTTGTAATTAGGAAAGCAGCTTCTTTGTATGTAATATTATCAAAACAAAAAAAAAAAAACAGTTTTTTCTTTCCTAAGTTTCTTTTGTTTGTGCTTTTTTGGGATTCATAAAATCGACTCTTTTGAGCTTTAATTCATGTTATAATATTATTCTCTCATCAAACACGTACCTGGAGTGTTGCTTTCGATTCTTTCGCGAATGTTTGGAAAATCTTTGAATCACTCATGGCAGTCAATCAAAGATTGCTTGTTCTAACTGATGTACACTGTAAAAAAATCACTGTAGAATTTACAGTAACTTAATGGCAGCAGGGTTGGCAGGCAGTTACTCTAATTTTTGCGCTAAAGAAATTACAGTAACCTTACTGCAATTTTTTACAGTAGACTTACTGTAATTCTATTACAATTTTACTGTGATTTTGTTACAATTTTACTGTGATTTTGTTACAATTTTACTGTAATTTTATTGCAGTTGTACTGTAATTCCTATGACAATGTTACTGTAATTTGATTAGTGTAACTGTAATACTGTATAGCATAGGAATTATATAAAATGGTTACTGTGATTCACAGTAATTACAGTAATTCCGTAGAATTATACAAAGTTGTCATTTTACAGTAGTTTATGAAACTGCATACTTTGCTAACTTTTAAAAGTTTAAATTTGAACTTGCAACTTAATTGACCAAACTCTCAAAAATGTTTTATTTTTCTAATAAAAAATATATATACAGTATACATGTATATTTTAAATTGCTGTATTTTATTGTCAATTTAAATCCGACAGACCGAAGCAAAGCAAAATATAGTATTTTGCAGCACCAATATTTGCTTGTTACATAGAAGTCAAAGTATTGAACCAAAGTGAAAAATACTCTGATCTAAAAAGATAACTGATACATTTACCCTCATGGTAAAATTACACAATATAGTTTTTTATTGTCCAGCTAACTGCAGTACAACAAAGGTTTATTATTCCCAGCCTGTCTTGTCCTTTTATCCATGTTGCACATTTTTCTCTTTGCAGGATATGCAAACATTTTCACTCATTGGTCCAACGCGTCAGTTTATAGACTGGCAGAAAAATGAGCAGTGTTCAAACAAAGGAATGTAAGCAGAATATTTATTTTACAATCTGATGAAGAGTGGGGCAGGTCAAGCATGGTTCTCATATACCACAAACGAGACATAGTACACATATGTTTTTAATGGACAATGGCCGGACGCTCTTCAACGCCTAAATGAAGAACAAATATGAACTAGAGGCTTCATCCTTTGATTGGTTGTAAGTCAACCAATTTGTAAATGGTTGACTTACAATTTACAACAAAATAGGAAAATCAATTGGGAAACTCACTGTGACATGTTATTTTGTTGTGGATAAACTAAATTTTATGAGAGTTTCAATAATTTTCAGTCTAAGCCCACACAATACAGGGATATTTTATCCTACAGTACTATTTTTTACCAGGAGATATAAACTGTACTAATTAAAAACAAGACATACAAATCAAAAACAAGGTAAGAAAACCGCTAAAACCTCAATGCAGTTTTGTGCTCCATCATAAGAAAAATCGGGCTTTTTTAAAATTTTGCTTGCAAGCTAACTTGCAGTTTTCCGAATCTTTTCTATGCTTAGCACCATGCTTCGAATAAGAGTTGTACATTGTCATAAAACTTTTGGGCTTGTTACCACAATTTGCAGGGATTTCTTGCACTCCAATGTACAAATGTTGAAACTTGTCACACATGGCTTGATTAAACAGACAGAGCGAACTGAGTTATGAAATCCACATTAATAAAACTGATTTGCTGAAAGTCTTTCATTTTGCAGTATAAAACATTGACATTTGAAAGAAGACAGAAAAGAGGCAAAAAACAAAACTTACTAGAGCAATGTTTACCATCCTCAACTGCACAATGCACAATTTTAAATCTCTCATGGAAGCACCAAAGTGATGCAGATCGTAGAGGGTTTGCATGACCTGTTTGTTTACTGAGCTAACTGCATTAGATGAGGCAGTTTAGTAGCAGGGTATTATCTCTGAGTGGAAAACAAAAAGGGGCTAATACTCAGCTGAATAATGAAGAGAAAATGACTTTGAGAATCAGGAAGTCCTTCGCCATTAAGGGTGAACAAGTCTCTGTGGCTCTCAGGCAATCAAGCAATGGGGTTTACAAAAGATTTTAATTTGAATGCATTATCCAGAGTCCTTACCGACCAAAAGGCAGGCAATTGCTTTGACAAAAGATACACACTGATAAGTTTGAAGGTCAGCAAGCTGCTCCAGCTGAGATATCAGCAGCTGGTGTGTTGCAATACACTTTGCTTACAATAAAATATGTTCTGAAGTAAAATGCATATACAGATTAGGGAGTGACTAAGTGATACAAACATTTTAAACATTCAAAATGAGTGTGCTATAACTGTTTTTACACTCCAGGAAAGTTTGTAATAGGTAAAATGGTTCTACTCCATCATACAGTCAAAACTCTCACAGCTTAAAAATTCCAAATCCCAAGAACCGGAAGAGCTAATGAGGCCCTATGTTGAGAATAAAAGGGGGATTAATGAACAACACAGTCTGAAGAGACAGGGCTCGTCCAAACTCCCTAAACTGTATGCATATACTAGGTGAGAATATTCTGAGCCTTTCACACGTCACCGCAGTATTGAATGGACGGTGCTGCGCTCAGAGGAGCATTCTGCTGATGGAATCAAAACCCCTTTCACAGATTCAAATGAGGTGCACTCAGCTGTGATTGGTATTGGAAAAGCATTTGTCGGAACAGAGGCTCACAGAAGGCTTCTTAAATACAAGGCAATCACAGTGTCTAACGTGGAGATGAGGCAAGAGGTGTGCCTGGACTGCAGAGTGGAAAACAGGACAAAGGATTATGATGGTAATAAGCAGTAAACCAAAACAAAGTCATCCCCTGATCCCTCATTCTCTCTCTCTTGCCCGTACTGTCTCCGTATCTCTCTCAGCCCTAAATTCTCTCACTCACTCTCACAGTCCTTTTCTCTCTCTTTTTCTACATCACACTCACCACATATTGACGGGGCCCATTTTTCCACTGCGCCCAAACTAAGATTTAAAACTCATTTCTCATTATTTGCGGTGAATCCTTACACATACAATTTCTAATCTGTCGAATGCTGTGATGGAAACCAGCAGAAGCACAGGGCTTTTTTATGCGGGGGTCCTGACTCATGCACCTACACGCAATGTCAACTCTTCCACACCCGGCTGGCCACATTTTATTATGGGCGTCAGCAAATCTGCATGCTGTCATCTACAAACCCTTGTGGTTATGTCCCCCCACCCCAACTCCCACCCAGCCCAGTTTCAGCTAAGCTTGTGGCATACAGAGTAAAAGTATTTTACATTTCAGTGAAAATGCGGAAGTGCAAATCAGAAACTCTTTCTATGGCACAAGCTTTAAGAGATACCCTCATGTGACAGACCTGAGATATGGGCTACATATAAAAGATAAAATGTTGGGAGGATGTGCTTGGGTGGCTTAGTAGGGAGACAGTTTACAAACCTCTAATTTGTCTTCTTTAATGAAAGGTTGTCAGGACTATACTTATATGCCAAAATGGCTTTGCTCTTACATTTTCTAAAATCCTACACAAGTGTTTGTATGCGTGAGTGTACATGTGCGAGAGGAGAGACAGAAAGGGGCAAAGGATAGAAGAAGCCATTATTATGCCTGCAACAACAGTGGTTGGCAGCAGAGAAAAGAGAAGAAAGGAGCAAGGAAGATTGTGTCTGGAATTGTCCAAGTGTAGCAGTAGTGGTCCTCACTCACTTTATCAGTGCCACAGCAGAACATTTTCCTCCCATCTATCTGCCCAGTGACTACTCTTCCGCCCTCTCAGAGCAGGCAAAAACACTTGGTCTCCTACCATGCCTGGCTCAACACAATCAACAGCTTTTTTTTTTTTTTTTTTGGCCCTTGCACCTGCCCAGCTTACGCTATCACTTCACTTAAGATCACTTTTTGTCTAAATGCTTTTCCTTCTTTTTTCCATCATGAAAGCTCAATGCTTTCATATTTGTGCACAGTGCTGAAAAATTGCTACGCTTCACCTCCTCCATGCACTCCATTTCCAACTTTTCACTTAACACCCTGGCTCGGTGTAAACACCATACCATGCCTAGTTACTTAAAGGACTTAATACACAGAGTGCTAGGATTTTAAACTCAAGAGTGTGTGGATTTTTTTTTTCAGGATGAGATTCAACACTTGTGTAGCTTTTGTCATAACTGACTGAAGACCTGACTTGTCTTTGCTTTTACTTGACATAATATTTAGACCACATTCTTCATTTAAAAATTATACTTTGTGTCACATCTTCAGGCCTGAGTGCAGATCTAATAGTTGCTGACTCTCACACCTCTGAAGGAAAAGTAGGCAGGTGTGATTACCTACAGCTGCAGCTCGTCAGCGCTCATCAGGAGGCAGCTCAGAAGCAAAATTACATGTGGTAAACTGGCTCTATAGCTGCTGAGATATTTATTTTCTCTTCTAGTCTTCTCTTGTTGCTCTTTTCTCTTAATTCTAGATCTTCCTTGTGTCTACATTGAGTTGGTCCTCTGGTCCATTCCTTGTTCTAGTTCCTTTCAAAAGCTGGATGCACCTTTGCTCCAAGGTGCCTAATATAAATGGCTGAATTCCCTGCATTAAACTCTGCAGCGGCCTGGTAATGAGCCATTTATTTGAGATTGCTTTTAGATGCATCCTTCTCTTTAGCAGAAGGATGCATCCTTCACTTTAGCAGAAGGATGCATCCTTCTCCTTCTCTTTAGCAGAAGGATGCATCCTTCTCTTTAGCAGAAGGATGCATCTTCTGCATGATAGCACTTGAGGGCAAGATTTAAACACCCCTGAGCTAAAGACTACTACAATAAGAATCAAATTCAATAACAGAAAACAACTAAGAACTCAATTTAGTAAACGATTTAAGAAATGATAAAAAAAACCCCATAAAATAATTATAGTGCCAAACAATCAAAATACAAGACCAAACTGAGCAACAAAACAGGAAAATTCTCATATCACGACTCTTAACAGGAATACTATTTTGTTCAGTGGGCATGCTTATATTCAAAGTTAATTAAATGTTCCTAGTACTTAATCTGATCTATTGATTGCTTCACAACAAAAGATAAAAGCAATTGATTACCTTTTAATTACTTGCTATTTAATTACAATTTTAAAAAGCCTGTTTTTAGTCTATACTGACTTTCTCTTTTTCTTATTCCTTGCCACTGAAGCAGAACTTAACTCTTCATCATTTAAAATACATATTAGCAGAAAAAACTGATCAGTAATCATTATAATAAATACCTAAATTTAATTTTAAACAGATTTACCTTAGACACACTCACTTGTGTTTTCTTCTTGTGCGTTTGTGGCATTTATCAAAAATTATAAATACAGGTAAAAATTAATAATGTATCATTTGAGCAGCAGGAAGAATAATTGTTGGTGTTCTCAAATAATTAAAATTAAGACGGTAGTATTGAAAAGAGAAAGCTGTGAATTACTATAACAGTAGAACAGATTTTGTTTTAAGTATTAATGTTGATGATATTGTGATATTTTTCCCAGGTTTACTACACAATGACAATGTCCTACCTGCTCTTGCCTTGAAATACATTTTAAAAAATTGTGTCAATACCCAGACAGAGAAAGAGACATTATATTATGTATTTTAAAACTAGATTGGTGAAAGTATGAATATGGAAAAGGAATCAATATGTTGTTGGAGAACATTAAATTTAGCCTCACCTTGAAAGAAACTCAAAGAATTTACCTCCTGATAAGACATATGCTCTAAATTAAAATCTTACTGAGAAAACTTCACAATTTTCAAAGTCAGACATTGTAGGGGTTTTTTTTCTTTACACCTTTTCAAAAACATTTTTCTTAAATTTTCTGTAAAGCAATTACTCAATATATTGACAGTCAGCAAAAAGTAATTGAGAGAAAAATGGTTTCTAGTATGAGGGAAAAATGTTCAATATTTAAGTGACACATTCAAAAAGGTGGAAAATGTAAAAAGGAGCATTTGTAAAAGTCTCCTTAGCTGCCTATTATCAATGCTGCACACACAGCAGCAGACTAAAACAAACAAAATTGAGAATGTGATGAGCTTGGGTGGATAATTGATCAAGTTGAAATTACCAATGGATTTGTGTAGAACTCTTACCTGAAAATCCATTGTGCTCCAGGTCATCATTGCTGGTGAAGCATGGTGAAATGGGTTAGAGAACACAGTGTTAATAATATATTTACACTCCAACCCCCTTTCCATTGATTTCCATTCATACCTTGAACAAAACGGGCACACAGCACGTTCCAGAGGACTTGTGAGAGTTAGCATCAGTAAAGGCACTTGAACAATGACAGATAACTGCGTATGAAGTGTATTGGTGCATTTTATGTGTTTAAGTATGGCATTTATGGAGACCTAACCGCACATAAAAATCTTAATAAAGAGTCAAACATATGCAATCCAGGGAAACACACGTAAAACTGTGCTTGGTGTATTTCCACTCATGGGCTAAAAGGTAATTTGAGTTATGTTCAGTATCTTAAAGGTGGCTTCTTTGTGACTGAAAAAAAAAGATAATCAAAGCTCAACAAAAAAAATACCTGCAAACTACAAAAGCCAAACCTTGAGGCTCTTTATCTTGAGAAGGCAGCAATATGATACAGTGATTACCTTTTGCTAAAGCTTTTACTAAGCCTTTTCTGACACATGTAATCCATCTTGTTCAAATAAACATGATTTACTTAAATTGCTATTAAATTATTCAGTTCTTAATGTCTTTTGTGCAATAATTTTGTGTGCATGTGCTCATTGTGGCTCCCTTTCAATTGCATCTTCTTCTCACCATATGTTTGTGTGTGTTTATCACTGCCGCACTGTCTGCCTGCCCTTAAAGAGGCTGTGAATGATCTTATTTAGTGCACGCTGATTGCCGCTTTAACCTGGCGGCCACGCTGGCTGCTGCTGCATTAATAATCGGGGGAGTCGGGAGAGCTGCCGTGGTCCCGCACCTTGTTCGCCATTCGCTCTCTCCCTTTTCTATCTCCACGGTACCAAGAAAAGAGCCAGCAAACAGCAGGGGAAGTGTGGCGGAAAATTACAGTCTTCACATGCCAACCAGTAAGACAGCCTCTGCTGCTGTTTGGTGGGGGCCAGTGTTGTGAGGAAGACAGTGGGAATGGGAGGACGTTGTGTATAATGCCTGTGTGTGTGGTAGAGTGATGTTGTGTGACTTGACATGTGCTTTCCACTACTTTCGTCCAATGTTTGAGTTAAGGATCTGTGAGCATTTCTTGTTAGAGAAGCTAGTATTTTAGACTTACAGGTTTGGAGGAAAAGTCTACATTCCAGCCCAGCCTTCAAAGGTTTACAAATGAATAATTTATTATAAAATGGATTTATAGTTTGATGTATCAGCCAGTGTATTTCTTTGTCTTTGGATTGGATTTTGAAAAGAGAAAGGGCAGGGCAAAAAAGAAGCAAAGAAAAACATTGCAAACAGCAGTCAGACAAACCACCTTTTTAAGTAGATGGGTTAAAGTGTGCCCCTTTTTTAACTGTAGCCAACAGTTCCCCCTTGCAGTTCCCATCCACATAACATTTTGATTGGTTGTTTGAAGATTAAAGCTTTTTCACTCTCTGCCAGGGAGAACAGTATAATTGATATTTCAGCTCTGGGCAAACTCACTCTCATAGGCCAGTGGCTGTTTCAGCAGAAAATTAATGTTAGCACAGCTTGGCGGCAGAACGGTCGGCATGTTTTAGGAAATATACTCTGAGTTGGGTCTCTCTGGTCTGCTGGTTTCTGCTTTAACGCTCTCTCTGTGTAAAATGAATATGCTGCTCTGTCGCCTTATTGCTTGGATGCAAACACACGACAAAGTAAATGATTGCATAAATTTGAAGCAGAGGGCAGTTGAGTTGCATTTTGTGATGAGAACAACCTCACGCACACTTTATATGCAGTAGTTACTGTTACTGAGCACGCTTCAAAAGAGACTGCATTGAGAAAAGATCTCATATTTGAGCAGTTCCATTGCCTCTCTGCAAAATCAAGTTGCTCAACATCTCTTGTCTACTTCATTAACAAGTGTTATTCAGCTAGTTTGAAGATCATAAAAATCGACCTAGTATGAACCAACGGCAGAGTCATCGCTCTGACAGCTCCCTCGTGGTGCACTTGTCCTGAATGGGCCATTTACAGGGACACAGGGGATTAGGCAGATGACGGCAGTCGAGGTCCTCATATTGGTGCAATGTGACTCGGACCACATTAACACAACATTAGTCTCATTTCCATTCTGACTGCGTGCACTTTCACACAACAGTGGAGAGTGCCACCAAAATCATTGTGACCCTCACACTCCAGTCTTTCATTTCCTGTGGCCATTCAAACCCCTCCTTATCTTTTTCTTTCTCTATTCTCTCGTTTTTATTCTTGCCCTTTTCTCCACCGCGTTTCTTTTTTTTTCTTGTCCTTGCCCCTGCACACCCCTTTTCTCCCCGTCATCCTCTCCTTTTTCTTTCTTCCCCTCTTGTTCCACATCAGCAGCTGGGTGAAGCCTCTTCCTATCACGCTTGGCTGCACTCCCCTTAATTACCATGTATTCTTCTTTAGCTAATAAAAAGCGCTGATGAAACTGATTATATGGAAGCAGGGCTTTGTATAAAGTTGAATTTAAGGCTGAAATGGAGAGAAAGAAGAATGGTGCAGAGAAGAACACAAAAACAATAGATAAAAGGGGAGTTAAGAGAGAAAACAGAAGACAAAGAGGTTAAATCACATGGGGAAAGGAGAGTGAAAAGAAATAAATTTTGTGTATAAAAAACAAGAAAAAAAATGGATATCTGGGCTTTAACCCATTTGTTGTCTTTGTTGTTGTTTGGGTCAAAGATGTTTCAGGCCCTGAGGGAACTTCCTCATCTTATCACAGCGAGCAGACGGCTGGCACATCTTTCTCATTACTAGCCTCTGAGTTATAGATTACTCCTGCCTTACTCCTCTCCCCAGCCACAGGCAGTCTCTGTTACAGTCTGCAGAGGCCTGCTTCCACCAAACGCAGTTTGAACCCCTGAATGTAGGCTCTGCCTTTTCATTTTCCTTTCATGAGAATTAAGTCACTCTGTCTGTCCATGTAATCGGAGTTTCAACTGCAAGCAACTGCGGCTTGGAGGGAAAAAAATGAATTAGGGCTCCCTGCTTGATTGAAAGGACTTCTGAGAGGAGCTAAGTAGCTGAGTTATGATACACTCTTTCGTTTTGCTTTATATTGTTTGCTGCTCAGCGGTACAAAGCTGAGCTTGTAATGTTTCAAACTCGACGCATTAGCGCCTGGGTGTTGGAAACACACAAAGAGTGCTGCAAAAATATGCTGCTTTAGAAGCTGAGATTCCAAGAACTTTCTGTCTGTCTTTAGGGAGGTTAGAAAACATGTGTGCATGAGGCATTGTGTTCTAGCACAAAACTATGTTTAAAAAGCCCCTCTCAAATGGAAATCATTTCAATGTGTTTTAAATGTGTTAACACAGGGAATGTGATGATGCATCAACAAGATGATTGTTGATATTGGATTCAAGATAATCAGATGAGATAGCTCCGATCTTTCAGACTTTGATTTTGTGCTATGATCTTATTGCGGCACAGTTTAATTTAGGCCTTATGTATTGGTTATGAGTTCGTTTTGAACTCTAAACCTCTGTTCTTATTTCATGTCTGTTTTCTCTTGGACTTTTCTACAGTTATTCTAGTTTCTTACTTACTTTACATTTGTTTGGTCACTCCTTGCAGGGTTCTCCGTTGCCACCCATGGTTCGTGGTTCTCACAGTTGTTTTTGTTTGTTTGTTTCTGTGTCTTATATCATTAAGTTTTAGACTAAGTTATTTATTGAAAAATATAATTCACTGCTCCTAACAGCACTTCTGTCATCAACAAAGACCAAATATTCTGAGATTTTAACAATAATTTGGAGAAAACTAAGAATCCACTTTTTTGCTTTTGGCTTTCACAAAAATAATAAAAATGTCATGTATTACTCACTGCTTAAAGAATCCCTAACCAATATAGGATACTTTAGACCAGGTAAAACTAAACAACATGGGTGGTTTATTTTTTAATTATTATTAATACGTGAATAATATATGATTTCAATCTCAATCAAACCACTTGTTGGTATTTACAGCATTCAAATCCTTCTTGTAATTTTTGGCCAGCTCAAAAGACTTAATTTCCATTACACTAATCAAATTCAAAACTCATTAAAATAGCTTTCTAAAACTGTCATCAGTAATCCTCTGAGTCAAAAAGTTAGGTACAACCTTTGTACCTTGTACAAGTACTTTGTAAGGATAGCTTTGCCCTTTAGCAAACAAACATTGCTCGACACTTAGTTGATGTACAAAGATGCTAGACAACAAGCAGCACCAAGACTTTGTTTTCCTATTTCATAACTGCTTTCAATGAATATGGAAGCCTTGTGAGGCATCCTCCACATTTACATGTTAATGTGTGCAATTTGTAAACACAAATTGAAAATGTCAGAAGCTCAATAGCTAAATGGAGATAAGTAAACACATTATTGACGCAGTGGCCACTTAAAGTTGGACACTCATTCTGTACAAGAGACAAAAATTATTAGGTGGATGAGGGGGAGGTGAGAGGTGGTGAAAAAGACAAAGAGGAAAGAAAGCAAAAAAGAGGGCAGGGGCGCTTTAATTCGCACAGCACGTACTTGCCGAAGGGGTGAGACGATTAGGTTTGTGATGAGAGGCAGCAGTGTGACGAAGAGGGCATGGGATGTGTCAGGATGAGCGAGGATGAGGGAGATGAGAAAGGGAGAAGGAGCTCGCTGTTCGTTTAGAATCCCACACTTGCATTGCTATACGCATTTGTTTGTGATGTTCTGGTCTCCAAACACGTGCACTCCACAAATTTTTTTGAATCAATTTGCCCACACTAAGACACTTCCAGTGTGCACGAATGCACATCATGTTCACACTGTCAAACATAGACAGAGACACACACAGTCAGTGAAGAAGAGGAGGCAGTGCAGTCAGCACCTGGTTCCCCTCGCTGCACGCACATTCATCATTCAGTCGCAGACCTGACAGGACCCTCTGCCCTACAGGCCATGGATTCACGCATGCACATACACTTACACTTTTAGACTTTAACAAACAAGAACAAAAGAGAGGTGGGTTGAAGATTCACCAGCCAAGAAGCAATAAAATTTGTTTTTTCAGAAAGTCCAATTGTGTTTTTTCCAAGATAGAAAATCCAACCGTTTTACAAAGAAATGAGAGTGTTTTTAAAATGAAAGCTAATTACTTTATATTACGTCAACAATTTAGTTTTGTTAAAGTGGGAAGAGTAAATATATCGCTTACTATTTCAAGTCAGAGCATGCTTTTGAGTTCCTTATAGTTTTCTGCCACTCAACTCTGCAAGATCAACTGAAATACAGCTGAATTTGTAAACCAAGACATTCTTTATTCCCCCAAATGTAATGTCAGCTATCCTGTCTGAGTGGAGATAAATTATACTCTATATTTTGAAACTGCATAGTTGACTTTTTATACAGCTGCTTTGCAAAATTTATCCAGTTTTTATATAGAATCCAAACAAAGTATAATTCCAGGTATCTGCCATTAAAAAAATAATAATAAAAAATGCTTGACTCTGCAAAGAAGGGAAGACTAATGAATCACAATTTTTATGCATTTTGGCTCTGAAATCAATTATTATGTCAATGAAAATACAGGAAGCAAAGCACCATATTCCAAAAGTACCGTCTCACAAAATACCTTAAGTAAATAGTATGTAGTAAGTATGTAGGAACTTTCTCAGATAAAAATTACAAAGTGCTTCACTGATAAAACAAGCTAAAAAAGGAAATACAGATATTTTTGGTCTCACCAGACACTTCACTGACATTTTATGAACTATTCCTTAACAAAGTCTGGAAACGAAGTGTAGAGTGAAATGCTCTGATCCTTTTGATATGTTACTACATACAAATGACATCAGGGACCAAAATACCCCTGAATTTCCTCTTCTCAGAATTATCCACTTGCAAGTGCAATGTATTTGAAAGCAATACTGTATAATTTATTTAAAAATGCATTGTTAAATATTTGGAAGTCTGCTGCTGTGGTTTTCTGTTTTATTTAATACATTCCACAAGCCTACAATGTTTAATCTACAATGCTTTAAAAAAAGAGTGAAATCATCAGTTGTGAAGACAAATCTATCAAATAATATTGTTTTATTAACAGGTTAAGTGTTTTGGGAAGCCATAGCTCACAAGTAACAAATCAGTAGAGCAGAAATTAAAATTTAAAGAATTTAAAAGCACAGGTGAAATCCATTTGAGGTCTGTAATCAAATGACATGGTAGATCAACATTTTTCTAGAAGAGAAAACACGTTAAACCATGTCTCATTTCTGTGAGGCAGTATACGCAAAAATTGCCTCCATTTTATGATACATTAGACCATTTCTTAAAGTGCAGCCTGAGAAAATCGCAAATGTGTATGTATGTGAAACTTCCCCTTAAGAACTGCATCAGTTTGCTCATTTAAATGTGAGCCCTTGTGTGTAGATTACAAAATTAATGGACGTTCCAGTACATTTGGTCTGATGCCAATGTGCCCAATTGCTTAGCATGCCTGCAGGACATTAATTGATGGCCGGGTTACGCTTCCTAATAAGTATCATAAATAACAGTTTAGCAAGACGAGGAAAAAAATCTCAAATACATTAACCACTGCGTTGACATCTTAATGGAGATTCAACTGAGATGTGATCAAGCAGAATCCGTCAAGTAGAAATCCATTAATGTGGGGCCGAACCCTCTGCTGTTGCACACTGGTGACAGTGATTATGGGAATGGGACAGACCAGTTTTACAGCTGCACATGTGTCACCCACAGCTGTAATGGAGAGTCCTGTCAGTATTCTCTTCCCTGCTCACACATGGCCCTCCACCAATACAGCTGTTGAAGATCTGTCAAAGCTCTGTGCGAGAGAGCCACACACACCTCCCAAAGTCATTCATGGAGCCAGTAAAACTCACGGGCCGTGCACTGGTGGCATCATTGATTTTATCCTCGAAATATTGTTGAGGACATACTATGCCTTGCATACCAATTGACATAGGCAGACAAGGCAACACCGTCAAATTATCCTTGGATTGCTATAGTTTTTGTTGAGGGAATGAAAGTTGGAATTGAAGTGGCTGGCAGATTACATTGTTTATTAATGATTACATGCTCACCAGTGAATACATTTTTTGATCATACTTGAACAGTTTTATTACCGTGTTAGGTGAGCAGACAGGAAGCTCTTCACTGTCAGTGCAGGTGTGCCCAAGTTAGTGGGTTTCTCTGTATCCAAGCCTCAAATTAATGCAATGAAAATGTCTGACTTCCCATGATAAAGCTAATGGGGATATTCTGTGAGGGTGAGGGCATTAGTCTCATTGCTTGGCTTATATTACAAAGTATTGGAGGGTTATTTGTGGGAGATATCTAGAGTGCATGTGCATTGGTGAATATCCCCACATTAACTGTTTAAATGTGTTAACTGGATTGTTGAAGCGTGTCTATGACTGTTTACACAGCTCTTATTAGTTTTTCTTTATCTCACCATTTCCTAAATAATAATTAAAAAATATTTTATGCTCAGTTTTTCCATTTTCAAAGCATCTGCTGCTTTCTAAGGAGTATTTGTATTATTCTCAATGACTGAAAAGACACAAAAAATGAGAAGCGGCAAGCAAATAAATCACCTACAGCAGTCTATTTGCCAGGAACTTGTGAGGTTCTCCAAAGATGAAAAGAAAGGAATTTATCTATAGTTTTTCAGTCTCTCAGAAGCCTAAAGAGGGTATAGAAACAAGCTGTGATATATTAGTTTAACCATTAGAGTTTCTACAACAGAAAAGGTCGGAGATGGGTTGTATAATCTTAAAAGAGCCAGCTTGCATTTCTGCCTTAATTGGTCCCACCTAAATCTGTCTGACTAGCACGATGGGCGAGTTTCTAGACAATGATTATTCTGTAAGATGAAGGTCAATTAAAGACTGGGAGGGGCTACTGGTGTCTTGATTTTAGATGTCTGGAGGTTTCCCACATTAGATTACCTAAGAAGGCTGATACGAAGAGAAATGTGCTTAAAGAAAATGACTAAGTGATGGTGAGCACATGCCTAGATGTGTGGAGGGAAAAAATAAAATTCCAGGATCTTTGACATCATGGTCTTTTAAAATCATGCAAGCTAGTATGTTGAGATCAGTTCATATTGTAGCAATAATTGAACCAAATGGTTGTGACTTGCAACTTACAACATTCATCTCAGCAATGAATAATACTTGTAAGACTTCTGTGCATGATGTTTGACATATTATCTGGATCAAATTTTGCAAAGCATTGTATTTAGCACTCTTTAAGACCGTATAGTACATCTGATCTGTTTGCACAAGACTCCTGCTGTTTCTGCTGCTGTATTATCTTTGCATTATTTAACTAAGTTACTCTTGTTCCACAGTGGTTAGAGTCGTATAGGCCTTATAATTCACAGTGGACTCAGTGTTAGAGTACTGTGGTTAATCATGGTCAAAATATTGGATGGTTGACCTCAACACCCCATGGAAACTTTCAGTTGATCACAAGGAGTAAATATGTGGAGAACACAAAAAAAAAAAAAAAAAAAAAAAAAAAAAAAAAAAAAAAAAAAAAAAAAAAAAAAATGACCGTTTTTATTACAAAAATAAGGGTTGACTGGCCCATTTAATTGTGGGGGGGGTTTTTGAAAATTGA
>CAEGAD010089243.1:0-36938 GCA_903067055.1 Poeciliopsis paucimaculata
TATATATTCTGTTTCATTGGTACATTTAAATGTTTCCGATTGTCAAACAATTTTAACTGACCTGAGAACATGAATTAACTGAATAACTATAACGTTTTCAAAAATTAAATCAAACTAAGAGATCTCAAAAATCATGCATCACAAATGTCCACATCCACAAATGGAGAAAACCTGAACAATGCCATAATTACTCCAAGACCATATTGCCGACTCATCCAGAAAGACATAAAGGAATCCAGAACAACACCTAAAGCAGTGCATGCCTCACTTGCCAAGTATCGATGTTCATGATTCAGTAATAAAAAAACAGACTTGGTATAAGACTTGAACAAGGTATAAAAAATATAATGCCTGTCTCACATTTCACAAAAAAACGAAAAAATTAAATAAAGAAAATAAAAACATCTTGATGATCCACAAAATATTGTGTTGCCTGATGAGACAAAACTGGAAAAGTTTGGAAGCTATACATTTCATAACGTCTGATGTAATACTGATGAAGCAGTAGAGAAGAACACTATGCAGAAAGTAAAACACGGTGGTAGCAGTGTAATGGTGTGGGACCACTTTGCCACCAAAGATCCAAAGGACATCTGCAAGTCTACTTCTGGATGACTCGAAACTTTAAATCTAAAAATAATTTAAATCTTGTGGCACTGCCTTCTACATGGTGCTTATGCTTATAATTCACCCAATGTTACTGAATTAAAACAATTCTGCACCACATATTAGGCATGGGAGGCAATGACTTTTCCCCACATTCTTCTTTCATTAATGCATGAAATCCTGATATGTCAGCTGCATTTTTATTTTATAGGGTTCTTGTCTGGTAATAAAATTAGTGTCATAACCTACAGGTTAAGTATCATCAAACAAAATATAGTAAAAGAGAAAATACTTTTCAAATTGAGAACCTATCTTTTACACACAAGCACAACTAGGATTTAGACCAAGGGTGTACTTTCTTTTCCGATGATCATCTCATATCTCCTAACTACATTCCTATGTGTATGCCAACTTGTGACCATACTTCCACTTCGAGCTCTAATTGGAAAGTTTGATGGCAGTGGGTTTAGCCAGTAATGGGGTTCAGCAATTTGGTAGCAGACGTTATCCCAGAGAGGCCTGTCAGGATTTATAGTAGAGCCCAACTGTGTGCATCCGCTCCACAGCTGCAATAGAAAACCCTCTTGCATTTTAATAGTGCAGCTCTGAGCATTTTCGTAATTTAAAGTGGCGTCATTAGCACTTTATTTATTCAGTCGAGGCATCTTCTATGAAGGTGATAATGCCACCCTGATCAGCTGTGGCAGCTCACTTGACGCACCTCCTGCAGAGCTTGAGAAGGGAAATTGGAGAGGTAGGGGCAAACATGACAATTAGTGTCATTAATGAATTAGTGTGGGAAGGAGACAACAAGCTGCGTGTGAAGGTACTCTAGTGGGTGGATGGGGAGTTATGTTTTGTTGTTGAAGGGGCAACAAAGTCACAGCTGTGTGCCACAATGTACTGAGAGGAGAAAGTCTAAATGGGAAAATGAAGGGGAAAAATATGCACAAAGGTGAAGTGATCCACAAAACCATTTATACCAATTGAACTTTTCTTCATCTTGTCACATTGAAATGACAAGATGAGAAAAAAAAAATATTGAAGTGGAACCTCAAACTTTTTAAATAAATGTTTTGTGTTTAATACGGTTTGTATATAGATACAGACATTTTTACTTTAACTGCTTTAAGTAAAACCCAGTGGAACCGAAAACCTCTGAAAGTCAACAAAAAAATTACTCTCAATATAACAGCTGATCTGTAAAGGCCTCAGAGGTTTCTTAGAGAACATTAAACAAGGAACAGAATCATGAAAACCAAGGAACACAGCACACAAGTCAGACAGTATAAAGTTGTGGAAACATATAAAGTAGAATTTTAAATAACATCTCAGGCTTTGAACATATCACAGAGCCATGATCGAGTTGCTATACAAAAATGAAGAATATGACATGTTCTTCATTGTGCATCTAAGCTACAAGCTTAGGTTGCTCAGTCATGTGCACCTAAATGCAAGAAGCTATACAAGAAAAGACGAGGATTACTCAAAGAAGTGCTCAAGAGGCCCATAGAGTAGTTGTAAAATTAATGGTTTAGTGGAGAGAATCTGAATTATCTGTACAATAAATATGTAATCATTTGTAATCAATATTTTATCATCTACTACAGTTTATTACTTATAATGAATTAAAAAAACTGGCTTGGGGATAAAAGAAAATTTACTAACAAATATTTTCTACACTGACTTATCTGACCAAACATTTGAAAACCACAAATCATTACTGTGATTAAGATATAATTCTCATTTTTAAAGGTTCGGTGCAAATGAAAGATCTCGTTTTCACACACCAACAACCTTGGGCCATCTTCATAATGCTGAACGTTTGTTAGCAAAAATAAAAAAGCTTCTATCTATTTAACCCTTCTTCCTTTTGTGTGTTTGTCTGTCAACAAGGCCTAACAGATTTTTTGAAAACCTTTGCCGTTTCACAAATAAAGCCTTTTGCACATTTATAACCTTCCAGTATCTTACTGTTTTTTGTTTATGTTTTTGTTGTTGTTTTTGCCAAAACTCTTGAGCACTGACTATCCCTGGATCTTGTCATTTTACACCATTCAGGTGCACCAGTTTCATCATTTCTAGAACATATTTGCTAAATGGAAAAAAAAAAAGTGCAATTTTATAAAAGCCTACATGTGTATGTTTGATTTCTCAACTCTGCATCTCTCTATTAGGCTGTTATGAAAGAGCAGTAATGCTGTTAAGTGAGATAATGGTAGACCTTAACCCCATTGCTGGTCATTATTCTCACTAAAAGGTTAACATCTGTTCTGCTGTGTAGGCATGACTTAATGCCATTTACAACATTACTGATAAACACTTTTTCAGCAATTTGGGGTAATATCAGTAATGATTAGAAAATTTCTTTGTAAGCACTTATGTACAAAGAACTGAGCACTGAAAAGTAACGTCTGCAGTAAATTGATTTTTCTCAGGCCTGGGTGTTGAGTTTGGACTGAATTTACATTATGACCCTGTTAAGAGCTGGCATCAACATGCTTTCTAGCTGATTCAGGTAGAAGTTGACAGTTTAAAGCGCGAGTGTTCCCAACTGACATTAAAAGCAATCCTGAAGGATTAGGTCATGGTTACCTGCTCTACATGCAAATAAACATGCAGCCATGTCACGCAGTGAGCTGAAAGCTGAGCTGTAAAGATTTGAAGGGCAATTTATATTAGAGGAATGCCTTCAAGGCCAAGAAATCTGTACATTTTTTAGAAAGGTAAATTTCAATGCAATTCTCATTTTGTTGCTGCTATTTACTACGAACATCTTGATTAGAATCTCTATGCAATTGAACAGACTTAATATCAAAGAAAGAAAGTTGAATGAATTGATTTGTCACCTCACTGAGTTCAGTGTTATATATAAATTAAAAAAACATACAAAAAAAAAGAGTACGCTCTCATATGCATGATTGAAAATCTGGCTTTTTTGTATAAACACAACTGTGATGTTTCCAAGATTGCTAACAAAATGGGTTTTTTTACACCACAAGGAAATGACTCGCTGCTTCAGAGTAGCCACATATTTTTAATAGATCAACTTAATGTTTGTCACTGGAAGCTTGCAGACTTATTCTTCCCAGATTTACTTTCTGAGTGTCTTAAATTAGTGCAACTACACCTGTACTTGATGTAATTTTAACAGAACTGGATTTCTGTTGAATCCAGTTCCTGGGTTTCCCAGGAACTATTTTAGTGTCAGGTCTGAATATTATAAAAACACATTCTATTATTTAACTGTGTTGCGGACCTTATCAATAAACTTAAACTAAATCTTAATAAATGTATGCCGTATAGCTACATTTGTTTCTGCAATAAATTTTTTATGTGACTTTTTTTTTTTTCTTTAGCAAAGAAACAGGGGTACAGTTGCTCCGAACCGGAATAAAATGAATGTTCTTCATCTAAAACCTTTGAAAGTCTCCCAGTCCTTGTCAAAGAGAGATAGGATCAGTAGACAGCCAACATTTTCAATTTTGTGCTATCAGACACTGAGGAGATGTGTCAACACTTAGGTCCCTCTGCAAGTAAACACATGACTCTGACAACCAATAACCTAGATTCAACATCACCTCTGCTCCTATCCCACTGTAGGTCCTCCTTGTTAATCTAATTTAGATCCAGATCTGTTGATCAAAGTGGACTCCTATCCTGCCCATATAACAGAAAAATTCAATGTCATTCATGTCATTCTAGGTAATATTTTAGAGTGACAGCCTGTGAATCAGATTATTTACTTTGTCTTCAGAAGTTCCACTTATGGCAGTAGAAGCTTCCAGTGCTGTCTTATACAGAGGAGGGCTGTTGGCTATTGGTTCCGACAATATAACTAACTAAAGGGAGTACAGAATGATGCTTTAAATTAAAGATGTTAGAGAAGTTAGATGTTTGTTGTTTTGTATTGTAGTTGAAATCAGATCTTTACATACACTGC
Organism: Poeciliopsis paucimaculata; assembly: GCA_903067055.1. Lineage (NCBI taxonomy): Eukaryota > Metazoa > Chordata > Actinopteri > Cyprinodontiformes > Poeciliidae > Poeciliopsis > Poeciliopsis paucimaculata. The sequence continues at coordinate 4,550 of CAEGAD010089243.1, forward strand.
ATGGGGAAAAAAAAATATTCCCAATGTTTTAAAATAAATTAAACTAACGTCTCTTATTTGTTAGTAAAGATTAATAAATATTCCTAATTAAAAACCAGCAAAACTAATGTCATTAAGCTTGTAACACTGCAATAAACTACTATGTAAAAGATGGAAGAACAATAAAACTAATAAACTACTCAAAATAAAAACAGTAAAAATATACCAAAAAAAGAACAAAACATCAGAGTTCAGTATGTTCTGTGAATGTTGAGAGCCAGGTTTATTTAAGAGAAATTTGGAGCTTGGGCCAAAATAGTTTTGCACGAATTCACATTTGGTTTCATCAAAATATGTTGTGGATTTTTACACAGCAACACCGAAATATGTAAGAAAAAAGAAGGGAATTATCCATAGGATTACATGTAGTAGTGTCACAGTTTAGTAGGAATTTGTATGCTTAAAGACTAAGGTTTGTATTCAAGACTTTTGGAAATGAGGCTCAATTAGCCCTAAACTAACTGAAACTAGTTTAATAATGTTCAAATAACCAGTTCGCGCCGTGAAGCTGAAGTGAAGATGAAACATTATTCTGAAAAAGTGATGTTTTATAAAGCAAGGTGCTGAGTCAGAAATTAATAACCCTTTGGACAATTGATTCTAAATCTATTGCTCAGTCATCATCCTGATGGAGTTGGAGGCTATTTTTGGGATGTTGGAGGACTGACTATCTTTAGCCTGTTTAGCTACATTAGTTTAGCTAGAGTTAGTTTTTGAAAACAGTTGACATTTAGTGTGTTTTTTGACTATTTTATATAGCTTAGTTGGAAGAGAAGAAAGGAAAACTGTGGTAAACTGGAGAAAACTCAGTGCATGACTTAAATAACTCTTAGCAATCAATAACCTTATAAAACATTGCTTATACCAACAGACTCAATGGGAATTGGCGTGTACCCAAGCAGTCTGATAGATGAAAATTCTGCAGAACACAGCAAAGCAGTGAAAGAGAGAATCAAACAATATTAAAATAGTTTATCCTAATCTAACTTATCACTGCAATCCTTACTTGAACAGTTTTAAGAGCTAGTGAATCTCCTGTGAATGAGCCTCCTCGTAAGAAGCAGTAGTCATCTCCTCATCAGTGAAGTGGGAGAGGAGGCTGTCTCCCCGATGCTTAGCTGACCTAAAACAGGAAAGGTTTAGACTGATTTATTATCAGCCAGTAAGAAAAACACAATTATATTTTTTAAAGAGTATATCTAAATACCTGGAATTGACTGTCAGAGTGTTTCTTTTAGCTTGTTAAATATTGTATTTTTGATCAATCTCTTTTTGAACAAATTGGCTGTATTGGAATTTTTTTTTTTTTAAATTTCGTATCTTTTCTTACCAAACTCTCAAAGCTAAATTCACAGTACTTTCACTCAAATTAGTAAATAGACGCAATTGAAGGATATTTCAGTAAAACCACAGTGTTAATTTACAAAGTCTGTGTAATGAGGAAGAATATTGCTGGTATTAAAGAGGAACTTCAGAAAATGTTGAATGAACTTTTCCTTTGTTTTTGTTTTTATTTTTTTTGTTTTTTTTTGTTTGTTTTTTTTTTAGTCAGGTATCAGGCATGGTACCTGACTACCATGCCTGATACCTCAGTCATCTAGTTGGACCCAGATGACTGAGAATCCATTACTGCATAGTACAATCCACTATACAGTATCCACTGCGGAAAAGCTCCCTTTGAGATTCAGATCTTGCAATTTTAAAATAGTGGCTCATAAGCCCATGTATGGGTGCACATGTGTGGGTGTGTGTACCTGAACGACTATGCACATGCCCATGCATGTGTGTACAGCAAAATGTGCTTAAATGCCTTTGTGGGTGGCTACACGTGTGCCTCTGTTTTCAGCAGCCTAAATATCGAAGCTTTTAACATCAAAGCTCCAAGAGGATTTAAGTGGCCTAAAATTTGCGAATTATGATTATAAGTGATGTCCAGCAGGGATTGCTGATGAGCTGCCATGTATAAAAAAAGAATTCACTTTTTTTTTTTAGCAAACGTATTCTTCCTTGGGTTTTTTATTATTCATTTTAAATGCCTAAAGTATGACCTGGTTTTAGAGATGGTTTTTGGTATATTTTGTTGTAACATTTTGTAACTACAGGCAGTTTTAACTTATATTGCTCAACCTTTCGACATACGTATATTTTTTACACCTGCTTGAATGATTTAAGTAAAGAACAGCTTGAAAAGAGATTGTTACATCAAGCAGATGAAGAGAGAACCTAAATGCAGCAGGGCTCAGAAGGTAGTTGGTTGGTAAATTAAAAAGCAGAAACTTGAGAAATGGTTCACAAATCCAAAGATCCGAAGTCCCAGGCAGAGAGAAAAAACTAAGCTGTGAGGCACACTAAAAATGAAAGAAAATGATCATGCATATTGAAAACAAGAGAGGACTTGTAAACATTATAAATCCAGCACCAGCCTAGCTAAATCTTCAGGCGTAAGAGTCAAAGAAAAGTCAGGAAAAGACCTTTACGCTATGGGTATGAGGATTGTTGCATATGGCAAACTACAATAATTCAATTGTACCACAGTTTGTATGATATGATCTAAATGTTGTGATTTTGTTGTTGGCTGAGCAAATGCTACAAATTAGAATTGGATGATATGGCTGGAAAACGTCATGATAAAAGAATCTTCTATCAGTCAATATCAATAATTATTGGTATATTAATTATTGAATATACAGCTAAGCTGGTGACATGACCTTTCCTGTTTTTTTTGCAATTTTCTCTTGAACTGTTGTACTCCACCTCTCCTTTCTCCACATTGTTTATTTCTAAGCACCTCTGTGGCACAATGGCAAAAGCTTAAACTGCTGCTGCAGCAAGTTACTCAACAGGTTATTGTTAGGTAACTAAAGAGTGAGTGAGTTAGTTCATCCTACACCTGGCTGATCACGTCATCAACATATCACTCTCTCGACCAGTGAAGCTGGCTTGACCTCATATGAATCAGCTCATATGGGGGTGTGACTGCCTCGCTTGAAGACAAGAAGCATAACAGAGGAGGGCCTACTTCCTTGGTCCTCTCATAGAACACATAAAGACAGCACAAAGATGCCTTAATCCTGCTTTCATGTGTTTTGAGTGAGTGGTTGATTTTTGATTTGCATAGGCCAAGTTAGCAGAAAATGATTGTGACGATCATCCAACATTTCTTGTAATTGAAATGCCTTGTTGTATTGCGTAAATTGTAATTTTCTAAGACAGATTTTTTTTATTTCTGAGGTGTAAGACAATCCTGAAAATAAAACATTACTTCTAAGCTGAACCACCCCCCCAAAAAATATCAAAGATATTCTTATCAACTTGCACCTGTATGTTAACACTAATTTATAAGATTTTATGATTCTGAGCTGCCTTTTGGTCATTGTGTGAAAAAGTACAAGACAAAGTAAGAGAAGAGACTTTGAAGAAGGGTTTCAGTACACTTGCCTGCAATGTCTGGTTTAATGACAGATGGAGAACGCAAGTTGTGAAGCCAAGTTGCATTTGATATCAGATCAGTTTTGTTGTTGTTAAAAAGTTACAAACCTAATGCACTATATATGAAACATGGCCATATCTCAAGTCTTTTGGATCTGCTATCTATCTTCCTCTCCTACATAATAGCTATCATGCTCTCACACATGCCTCCTCCCACATAATGAAATTTGGCACAAATCTAATAGAAAAGATTTGTGTTAGGTAGTATTGACGTAATTTAGACAGTGCCGTTCCAGCTATTCAGTCAGAGTTCAGTCCTCGACCTTGATAATAAGACACTCTCTGTCTCCAGTACGGCTATCACGTAACCTGATGTGAGTGTGTGTGTTTGTATGCACATACACATTAGCTTTCTGAATTTCGATTTAGCTTGATGCACTAAGCAAGCTTTTTAATATTATAGTGAAGTCTTATTTATTGTATTGAACTTTATAGTTAATTAATTGGTTAATTACCCTGTTGCTCATATCAACATGCTTTGTTCTCAGTGGTAGAAATACATGAATCATTTTCTGGTTGTGTTTAATTAAAGGCAGCAGTCTTGTACACTTAATAGTGTAAGACATTGAAACTCCTAAACGTCTTTTAATGCAAAAAGCTAATGACCTAATACGTGTCTTTACTATCCTTAAACACATTTTAATGGTTTACTGGAGCATGCCGCCCGGGTCAAGGCAAATTTAATCAAAAGAGATTGTTATAATTGATGGCAAAAAAAAACAACCTACCCCTATGGAAGATTTCTACCAAGATACCATGGTTGTATTTAGAAATATGCTTGAATAAATATAGTAGGCGTTTTTCATCTGCTTTCATTCTTAGTACTGCATGTGTGTATTGTGACAGAAGGGGTGAAAATCTGTGTTCTGTTCCATTAGTTAGTTTTCTTGACATATGAGATTAGAAATCAGTTGATGCTCAAAGATTGTGATTTTAATGCTCTGAATTCCCCCGAGGTTAAATGTATTAATACATTATTAGTAAATGTTTATTAAGCTTATTAGTAAATATTTATTATGCAGAAATGAACCTGATTCTTATGAAATAAGAAGAAATAAGTGAATAATTCAAATTATAGTTTCCAAGAGATTTACCAAAAAAAAAAAAAAAAAAAATAGAATTGGGAAGGGAAACTTGATTGGTAGGGATGGCTCAAGAACTTCCTCTGTGGTTGCTACACATTTTACGTGCGCTGGTGGAAGGATGGTGAACTGAGTGAGAGCAGCCTAGTGTAGCAGGAGATTAAGTAATATTAGGTTTAGGTCATTGCTGCAGTGCCTTCCAGTTGCATCGATTCTGTAGCAGTGGTGCAAAGGGTGACATAGCATGGTATGTGAAAGATGTGACATTTATTTGTTGTGCTTTAAGGTGATACCTTCCTACAACTTTAAAACAAAGGTCAAGTACACAGCAGTATCCCAAGGGTATACGTATGACTTTTTTTTGCCTTGTTTAAATTAATGAGGGGACAGTGTAGCTTCATTTCCTCTCTCAAAGCAGAAACACAAGTCATGTCTTACCCAACTTCCTTCCATTTCACTCTGGCATGCAGATGAGATTGTTGCTTGATTGAGAGGTTGCCATTTGAAACTCTAATCTTGTTTCTATCTTCTTCTTTATTTTGTCTTCTAGTTCCACCTAAGATATATGACATTTCCTCTGACATCACGGTAAATGAGGGCAGTAATGTGTCGCTCATCTGCACGGCCACTGGGAAACCTGAGCCAACCATTGCCTGGAGACACATAACCCCATTAGGTGAGTTCATCCCACCTTTCACGTAGCTGATGGACGGATGGATGGACGGAAGCAGAAATGAGAAAAGGGATACATGATCAATAAATGATTAAATGAGAGGTTGAGGAAGTGCTTTCAGTTACACTGCAGGGAGAGATGTAATTCACTGAGATATTTTAGCACGATCAAGTTAAAAAGTGTAGTATCAGAATAACTTTTAATGGAACCATCATTAAACCACAGTTGAAAACTGAACTTTAATACAAATAAAACATATATACATATTTTAAATGAAATATGAAAGTATTGCAGAAGAGGATTTTGTTACTATAAATCAAACAGGGTAGTTCAAATTTAATATACTCTGCTGAAGGTAAATGTTAATTAAGTGTGCATTACAAATTATATCTTTATTAATATTATCACTGGGGCGCAGACACTTAATTAATTTCTTCAAATCCTGAATCTTTGCTTTGAAAACTCTTTCCAAAGCATAACTGTTACACCAAATCCCCCACCCAGTCACTTCTAGTCCTCCCTCATTTTCATATTAATGGATTAAAGCATGCAGTGCTTATCTGATAGCTATGAGGATGACTGTATTTATCTTATGGCTGTCAGATCCCCCCACTCCAGCACGCTGGCCCTGATTGCGTTAGGGGAGTTTTCAAAAGATGATCAAAAGAGCTATCCTCGGAGTCCAAGTGGCAGTCACTCATTCTACTTTGAAGTGTCCACACTTTGAAGTATGCCAAGGAAGGAAATGATATGCTGGTCAAATGAAAGGGCCCACGACGAAATGTAATCACAGAGTGTCTCCCAGCACATCAGAGGAGAAGCCCTTTGCCATGGGATGTCTGAATCAGCTGTAGTAAGGGTGATTTGTCTAAAAAAAACCTGATACAACTGGAAGGTTGTAAAAGGCTAATTACCTATCCATGGAATTTCATTAAATCTCTTGGATATGCAAAACAGGCCGCCTCAGCGAGTGTTCATGAATTCCATGCAAATATGCAATCACTTGAGTAAAATATATACGAGTAAATTTATATATGATTTCTTCTGCTTTATTTGCTAAATGAACGATCAATTAACAATGGACCTTGAGTTATCTAAAGTGAACTGGGTAAGTGAATATATGTAGTCTATAAATACTGGTAATTACTTCCAGGGAGTGAATGGAGTTCTAATATCATAATGTGATTTATAAAATCAGACAGTTTACGAGTTCATTGACAAGAAAAAAAAAAAACAAAACAAAGTATATTATACCAGGGGTGGCCAAGTCCAGTCCCCGAGAGCTGCTATACTGCAACTTTCAGTCGCATCCCTTCTCCAACACACCTAAATCAAATAGTTGAATTGCATCAGCATGTCTTTCAGCCCTGCACAAGTGATTCAGGTGTATTGGAGAAAGGATGCATCTAAATGTTGGAGGAGGATAGATATTGAGAACTGGACTTTAACACCCCTCATATATATGTCGTATTTTGTTGATTGATCCAATCGATAGATGTTTCGCCTGTCGATTGAAGTAATTTTCTACATGGTACAAACACTTTTCACTCTGTTGGAGTAGAGCGGCTACTGCACGCCTGTTACTGGGTGTCTGGGTCCTGCATGTCCTCGCATTTATCAACTTGGTGTCACATACAAAACAGTACAACGTGAACACTGTTTCCCACCGAGCAGTTTACTGTGCAACACTGAGTGTGCATATGCGATTTGTAAAAAAATTACCTTTGAGCGGTCATGTCCGGTAGACTTCTGCATTTAATTCACCTTGGGAAAATGGTTGAAGTGATTATGGCCTGTAAATGAATTGGTGACTTATTCCTGAAACCCCAAAGTATTGCATGGTTTGTGACTTCCAGACCAGTATTTCAGCATGCAAACAAACACTAACAAAGGCACTTTACTTATTAGCCTGGTGTTCTCCAGGCTTTTAAAATAACTGAGAGTTCATTATTTGAGTATTTGATTGTTTTCAAGTGGTAATTTTAACTGTAGGCAGAGAATAAGGTCAGACATTGCCTCTCTTGGCACCAAATCAAGTTATTTCAAACATACTGTTCAACCACATATGACAAGCTACCAAAGCAAATAACTTGCTGGATTTAAGTTAGATATAAACTGAATTAGGTTCATGTGAATACTACGTCATCCAGAATATTATTCATGATATGCTGTACAAGCAGGTAGCAAAATTTTAATTGTCAACAATGACAGTAGACCATAAAAAAAGTTTGTTTTTCTCTGTTTTTATCCAGTGAACAGTCCCTTCCTTTGAGCTAGGTTAAGCAGGTGCAATGGCTGCAAAGTGGAAAACATCTTTACCTGGCTGGTTTGATGTTTTCAGTCTCACTCTCCTCAACAATCAACCATGTTGGCGTGGGGGGTGGGGCTTTTTTTGCACTGTAGATAGCTCCACTGCAGCAGTCAGTGAAGTTTGACAGGATGATAAATTGCCCTGACTGACTGTCAGGTTCTTTTTCCCACTCCGACTGTTTTGTGTTTGCATTTTTCACTCTCTTGCCTTCCTGCCAACCACCAAACTGCCAGCTAATAATAAACTTTGCACATCCAGTGAAGTGTGCCCATAAACTGTTTATGGAGACAATAATTTGGCATAGTATCTGTGCATGCAGAAATTGGATACATGTTTCTTGATTACAGAAGAGCAATGTGAAGCAAATGCTTAAAGTTTGTAGAATGTTTTACATAAGAAGGATAGTATGTCTGGACTGCAACTGTAGATATAAACATTGCTTATTGATGTTTTAATTAACTGTGTAAAGTTTCTTGTTCATTTTCTTGTAAATTTCCTGAGAGTTTTGGAGGAAATTTGAATGATCACAGAGCTTTATGTTTGCAAAGTATATTAAACTGCATCTGTTAATGGATGTGCCAAGTGAATTTTTCCTTCCTCTTATCCTATCCTACAAAATATTAGTCCAGATATCAAATGATTTGTCATGGTTGCCACTTAAACTAATATTAAGATATTAGTTTAATAAGCAATACGCATAAGCAATTTAACGACTTTTCCTAGCTGATACTTATAATCTAAATTGAGTTATATTGGTAAATGAAATGCATCCCTAAGCATAAAATATCTAATAAATTAGAGTTTATTAATCACATAATTCATTTGTAATGTAGCAGTTGTCTGACTTTCAAGGTATTGTCAATCTATGAGCACAATGCTGTCTGCTTGCCACTCCTTCATAGGTCACAGAAAGGAGGGAGCGAAATAGCCTTTAACATGGTCTATTTCAGTCTGGTTTAGTTCTATGGATGGCGGGGGGAAATTGCTTTGATAAGCTTTTCCCATTGAGATTTGAATTCATCGGATAGAAGTGTGACCTTTGAAAAGGCTGACTAGAATGCTTGAGAATGTGTTTGATTTTTTTTCTTGTGACAGAAGTCAGCCTGGGCATATTTTTTCTCTTCCTTTTCAGTCGCAATGCATTTATTAATACTGTACATGTTTCATTTTATATTTATGAATGTACACTCTCTCATTTTAAATAACACTCTAAGAAAGCAAACATCATCATAGCAACTCATTAAATGTGTTGCATCTAACATAAAACTTGATCCAAGCTACACCACTGTGATGCATAATACAATTTAAGAACCACTAAAATTGTACAACAGCTGTTCTGTTGGTGTTCTAAACATTTTCGTATCTAAAATAATAAAAAGCAAAGCAAGATCCTCATAAAGATTTTCTTTGTCCCCAAGACTCGCCTTTGTTTTCTTTTTTTATGCCATACTTAAACTATTTTTACAATGTTACCATAAAACACACAAGACCATGAGAAAACAAATTATACAAGGAATTGATCAGAATATCTGAATTGAGTCCAAAAATGTCTTATATAAGTGTTTGGTTGACCGTGATCCCAACTGCCAAGGTATACATATACAAATAGACTAAAATAAACAGAAAGTAAATATATAAATACAGACGATATAAATGTAGTGGTGTGAAATTTTTTTTGTCTCATTCCTAATTTTCTATTTCTTTGCATGTTTTTCCACATTCAAGTGTTTCAGAATATCAAACCAATTTAAACAACACAAAATGCAGTTTTTAAATTAAGATGATTATTATTAAGAGAGAACAAATATTAACTTACATGGCACTGTGTTAAAAATGAGTGTTCCCTAAACCTCAAAACTGGTTGAGCCACACTCACCAGCAACAACAGCAATCAAGCATTTGCGATAACTTACAGTAAGTCTTTTCCAGCTCTGTTGGGAAATTTTGGCCTATGCGTATTTACAGCATTATTGTAATTCAGCCACACTGGAGAGACTTTGAGCATGAACTGCCTTTTTAAGGTCATGCCACAGCATCTCAATAAGGATTCAGGTCAGGACTTTGACTTAGTCACTCTAAGATCTTAGTCATTTTGTTTTTCTTCAATCAGTCAAAGGTGGAATTGTTGCTGTGTTTTGGATCATTGTCCTACTGCAGAACCCAAGTTAGTTTCAGCTTGAGGTCACAAACACATGGCTGGACATTCTCCTGCAGGAGTTTTTTGTTGACAGCAGAATTCAAGGTTCCATTTATCACATCAAGTCCTCCAGGTCCTGATGCAGTAAAATAGCCCCAGACCTTCACCCTACCCCCACCATATTTTAAAGTTGGTTTGATCTTTTTTCTGAAATGCAGTGTTACTTTCATGCTAGATATGAGACACACATCCTCGTCAGTCTACTGAGATCAAATCAAATAATTTTTATAACTTCATTTTATGTTGGATTTATAAATACTTCTTATAGGAAAAAAAAATGCAGCACATTTTTTTGTTTATGTTCAGTGTTTGTGATTGCTAGCTGTTCAAAAAGATACATTTAAAGAATTGTGTGCATTATAGTCTGTAGAAAAAGCATGTATAGGTCAACATAAAAATTGAGTTTAGACCTTCAGATAAACCACAAATCAGCATAGGTTAGAGGAAAAAATAATTGCATCCATGGTATTAAGCAGTTCTGTTCTAAAATAACTATAGATCTTTCTGTTAAATGCAGCTTGCCAGTTGTGCCACTAGGTGTCACTGCTGTGTAAATACTTTTCTGTATGTAAGTTAGGAACTTTAGTTCACAAGTGGCATCTATCAACTAAATTTTGAAATAGCTAGTAAGAGGTATTCTTAAACAATGAACCCTTTACATGATTAGATAAACACATCTGGATTTATCTGACTTTGCTGAGACAGGAGCTATAATCACTAAAGTGGCAGGATTTGGTTAAATGTAGCGCTTTCCTCTAGGATTGTAACAGTTCATCTGTTTACATATATTGTTAAGATCTTTATTAGCCTATCACCTGCACTACTTCATGCTCATTAGCCATTGCGCTATAGCTGTAAAAGTGTCCCATTTAACAAAATTAGAGTAAAAATGCCATTAGTCATATTTACCTCCTAAATTTAGCTGCATTCATTGTAAACTTTTATGTGGAGTATTTTATCAGATTACTTCTGTGTTCAATTATTATGTCTATCAATATTGTTGACATCTAGAATGCTGATTAAATGGAAATGTTTTAATTTATTTTTATCAAACAAAATGCTATAAATATTTTTGCAAATATGCCTATAAATTAATGATAAAATAATATATGCTGAAAAGCTTGCTCCTTTAGCATAAACAGATTTTTAGTTTTTTTTTTTTTATTTTGTTTTTTTCAATTCCACATATATTTTTCACAGCCAACTGCCTGAAAATGTGTTTCCCTGCCCAAGGAGCATTACCTAAATGTATAAACATAGAAAGTAAGATGAAGGTAATCCAGCAGGTTGCAAAAGTGAATGCACATCCAATCAGACATGACTTAAGGCCCTTTTGACCCAATTCCTCTCTCTGGAGTTTAGCACCTAAGATTGACAGCCGGGGAACAAGAAAGGGTTTATGTATCAAGGTACTGTAACAGCCTTTTTGTCAGACAGCCCCTCCACACAGTGTGCTTTTACCCCTACATCTGGCCCACACCGTAAGTTGGGACCAGAAGGCAACAGCATACAATGTAGCAGTGTGGGCTGTTCTCCCCTTTCAAGGGTTAAAACGATAAATTGATGTAGAAAATGCTGCTCTATGCTATAATAGAATTTCAGCAATGCCTGCCCTATCTGTGCACTGCAGCCCTGAAGGAAGTGTACCCCTCAGCCTCTCTATACAATGTGGGAAATTGCTTACTGCAACAGAACTTAGGCAGTCATTGGCACTGAATACACAATCAACCTTCCCATGATTTCTTTAATTTGCTACGAGTGAATTGTCCCTCAGGTCAGGGGGGCCTCTGTCAGTTCCTCAGATATCTCCTAGCATGCTCTCTCACTCATCTGTGGAAGTCCCTTGGTGGTTTCATATTACACCACATTAGTTTGCTTTTCTTGTTTTATTATTTTTTTTAAATGGCATTTTGGTGTCACTGCTTTGTCTTCAATAATATAAGGGTTTAGTATGCACAATGTAATGCTCTTCAAACAATAGATCAAGGAGAGGATTCTTTTTCTATAACTATGACCTTTACAGAGCTCCCATTCTTCTGTAATCAATAGGAATACCATTTGCTGCATGAGCAGGAAGATGCAACCAGATCCTGCATTGAAATGATGTTGCGATAATGCATTTGGAAATGGCTGCAGTCTAATGAGCCATATTTTAAAAAAGAAAATTCAATGTTTTTTTTTTTTTGTTTTTTTTTTAGAATAATCTGTTTTCTGTGCTTGATCATTTCTTCAAATGAAATATTATGTAAGCAGATATCTCAATAATAAAATGCATTTCATAATCAAAAGCCTGTGACATGCATCATTGGTAGAGTATTATTATGCTACGAAAAACAAAAAACACTGGAGGTTTTTGTCAGACAAGAGAACATTTATTTTTCTTTTATTAAATGTGTAAACTACGACTAGTCTAAAGTCAATTAGTTATACCTACCTAATTCACGCCTTTGTGGTAATCAATTTCTAATTCTGTCAAAAATCTGTAGACATTACCTCCAAAATAATGTCTATTTTTTCACTTCCTTGGAAAACTTGGTGACTTATTCCTGCACAAGGAATAAGGAAAATGGCGAGTACGCTGAAGACAGCTTATCTAAAATCTATTCAGTTTTTTATAGAAATTAAATATTATGTACAATGTAAACTAAAGAGATATGCAAAAAACTAAATTATTGGTCCTTAATTTATCTACAACAACTGAGAAACAAAAAGCTTGAACTGTAACTGACTCTGTGGGCAATCAAATGATGCGACAATGGAGGTTGTTAAAACTGCTTCCAGAACTGTGGTGATTTTACAGCAACCGATATAATCAGCTCATTTTGGTAATGGCCGATGAAGTCAGCATAAATTTGCCAACACCTGTTGATAATCAGGAGTCGGTAATTTAGCCGAGACTCAGCCCAGCTGCTTTTTGTTGACCAATAATCGGACATATAGACATGAACTTTCTCACTTCCAAAGTGTTTTAAAAGACTTGAGCCGATGCTTTGATCAAACCTGGCTTGTTCATTAAAATAAACTCATGCTCCATAGGTTTATGATGTTTATCATTCTTCAGGCATTAATTGCTGTAAATGTGCATGCCATATGAGACTGTTTACCCCTACTGGCTCACAAGCAATTCATTGAGTTTTCTGCAGAGTGAAAATCAGTTCTTGTGGCTGCCAATGAAAAACAAAGCATTTGATTCAGCCATTTGGCAAACGGTATTGGGAGCAACAAGAATAGTTGCCCTCATGGGTCAGCGCTTTTGATTTTACTGCCCTAATAAAAGACACAAGTGCACACAATGGATTTCTACATCCTGGGTATCATAATTTCCCACTGCTGTGAAATACACTGGAGCTGTGCATCAAGGGCAGTGTTCAGGTCAGCCATTTAGTGCAATTATTTAGTGAAGTTATTCACTGTGTGCGTGTGTGTGTGTGTGTGTGTTAAAGGGAGAATTTTTTTCCCCCACTTCCTCTGTAAATAAGTATACTTTGAACAGTTTTTGTCTGGCTATAAATTACAGGGTAGTGGTAGACAATAAAAGTAAAAGAAAGTCCCCTGCTATGTGTTATACTTTGACATTCTATTTTCTCTAAAGCCAAAGAGAAGGCATTAATGTTAAATAAAATTATATTAAAGCAAAGCATTTATTTAAATGTATATATTTGATATTTTTGTTTTGGGAATCAGCATATTCCTCATAAGCACCAGTTACTGTAGGAAACTGGTGCTTATGTACTCTACCATATGAGTTGTTAGTAGGCTTTTCAGAATCCAATTCTTTTCAGTTCACTCATACTTGTGCTAATACTTCAAAGATGCATTTTGTTTATGCAACCTCCAAAAATGTTTTGCTTTTAACTGTTTACCATTGTAAACAGTTTACATTTATTATTGATCTTTGCACATATTTTGTCCTTCCATAAACTTTGTAGATAAAGGTGTATTACCTGACTTCTTTTATTATTCCATCACGCAATGATCCAATTATAACATTGCTTAATTTTAAATTATAGATAATCTGTCTGCTGTCATGAAGATTCTCTTACCTCGGCATGGATAATGCTTCACATATGCCATGACTTATTTTCTGAGTAATTTGGCTAGTAATTATTTGACTTTTTGGTGAATCACAGAGGATTAATCTTTAATCACCAAATAGTTAGCAGATCCTCAAAAATGGATAAAAAATTCATAAAGTTGAATAACCCAATATCAGAAAAGTGAACACTGAATATCAGTCAATTTATGGCAATAGGCTTGCACTATTTAAGGGGGGAGTACAACAAAATCAACAAACATAAATAGAGATGCAGGAGTTGATGTTCCACAAAATCTGCTTGATTTCCTCACAAAATGAGCATTTTATAAGCCACAGACAACTATTTATCCAAAACAAATGCAGTATAGACACATCCATCCATCTGTCCACAATCTATGCTTTCTAATCTGTGCAGGGTCTATTACACGAGAGGAGGAGATCACAGGCCAACATAGAGACACACAGGACAAACTCACACACTCATTCCTAAATGCAACTAGAGAGACAAGTTGACCTAACATGCAACTTTTTGAACTGTGGGAGGAATCCAGTAAATGTGAAGAAAACCCACGTATTCATGGGGATAAAATGTAACTCAATTCAGAAAAACAACAGGCAAGGATTTGAACCGAGGATCTTTTTGCTGTGAGGCAACACAGTTACCAACTGCTTCACTGCAGCCATTTAAGAAATTAGTATATTCTTTTGCAATAAAATCATAATCTATATTGACTATTAATACAGATTATCAATGTAACTAGACAAAAATATTTGCTGCCAAATTTGGTAACCGATATTTGGCTAATACGGTTCATATCAGTATCTGATATTTAACATTCAATCAAAATCAAATTTTATTTGTATAGCACATTTCAGCAGCAAAGCATTTCAACATTGATGTAGTTTTAACAGTTGAAAATCTACTTTAGGCTTTCAGATTTTTCTTTGTTTTTTTCAGTATATGAGATATGTCTGATGTATTTAACAAGAACTTAAGGGGTATCTTTTACTTCAACTCACATTTAAATACAGACTTACTTGGTTAGTAGAACAGGCAATATCCAATCTCCCTCCTGCTGTCGTCGTATAATTTGAAGTCAAGATTACTCTAGCTGCACCTCATGTCTGGTCCCTTGTAAAAGCTGTAGCTAATTTAGTTTAAGCTCTGTGTATCTCTTAAATTCAGAGTTCTATTTATATTCTCTGGTTAGAAAAAGCCTTCCTGAGTCAAAATCTGCTGCATATTCTTTTTAGTAGAAGCAGTACCATAACACAACCTGTGCAGTTACAAATAGAAGGCGCTTAAACCATGTTTACATAAATTCCTGTTTCGTCTGAGATCACACTTGCTCTGCACCATTTGGTTGCTCTATTGACTCACTGGACTGCACTTTTCCTCCCACATCAGTGGGATTAGGTACACATAGTCTTCACCCACTGAAAATACTTCTTCAAGGGTGCCAAAGCCTGGCTATGTAGAGAAGACAGCCAACAAAAGTGAAAATTAAGACAGTTGTGTAATGCCTCTTTTTTCTATTTACAGGTTTATTTTTAAGAGATAAATAAAGTTTGTTTATATAAAGTTCTTTGGACATTTCTCTGCATTGTACCTTTGTAATTTTACTAAGATGTTACCACCTCAAAAATCTTCTGATCAAAAGTGTTTAAATCTTTTTTTTTGTTTGTTTGATTTTGTTATTTTTGTGATCTAGTAGTACATAAAAAGCCATCAAAGTTTCATTATCACCATAACCCAATTTACACACAGGGATGATTTGATGTATTGGATCGAAAAGCTACCAGTTCCAATATGCCCCTGTCTTAATCTGGTTCATCTTTTAGGTCATGTCAGTATTATGTATCTTTGCCTTTCTGAATGTTAACTTCAAAAAATAGAAATGCCATGAAACAGATATGCAACCACTGATGTCTCTGGTGCAAAAATAAAATTATATATTGCTATCATCATCCTTATTATATTTATAGCTATGGTAATGGAATGTTTGTTCATGATTATCTCTGATGGGCAGATTCATGTGGAAAGTGAAAAAGCAGATATGTTCATAGTAAATATTAGTCATTTCATGTACTCAAAATATCATAGATATAACATTACAATGTTATTTTACATGTAAATTACAATCACAGAGTTTAACAACAGGCCCCACGTAAAGATATATCTCTTTAAAAAAAAGTTACAGTTTACTTTGGCTAAGGAGTATATCTACACAGATTTTCATTTATATATTGAGTATCACTGACACCTTAATGATTTGAAAAACCATCAAACTTGGTTTTTAGCAATATTCAAACCTCATGTTCTAATTCAAAGGTGAAAGAACAGTAATATGCAGATAAAACACATTTGTTACATACAAGTTTATTCATAAAGGTAAGCAAAAATGGAGGAAGATAAAACTAGAACAACAACAAACAACAGAATCTGTTGTTTACAATCATCTCTGCTTTGGATGATTGTAAACATCTTTTTATTCTTCTGTGACCTATATTCACGTTTCACCCAAAGAAGAAACCAATTTTCCTTCATATATCAACCTGCACCTATAGTTACAAAATTAAAACATGATTAAAGAGACCAAAAACATTTGAAATTTGTGTCTGCTAAATAAAAATCTTGATTTATCATAATTTTGAGTGAGCTAAAGCAGCAAAAGGTGTGCTGGGCAATTTTAAATACATTTGTTATGCTAAATCAGGCATGGAACACCTGGAAAACAGACATGGAAAGTATAAAACCTAAACAGAAGTATTGAATAAACATTAATTTTGAATTAAGTGTGTTTATTGTACACTTTATGTTGTTTTGACAACATTGACTGATTAGCTAAGGTTAACTAATCTGTTAGCTGTTTGTTTAATTAGCTGTTTCCAGTAGCCATCAAACAGGGAGCAGTTTATTTCACCAACAGACATGTTAACAATCAGAGCGTGTTGCCAATTAGTTTAAAGACATTAGTTGCTAAACAGTTTTACCCTAAAGAGTAACAGGTGTCACTTCTTTTGAGTGCAAGCCATACTAGTGGGGAAAAAAATGCTTCAAACATATCTGGCATCTCATTAAAGTGAATTTAAAAGGTAAGAATGAGATGATAGAACGTTTTTTTCCATGATTTGTGGTCATTTAAACTGGAAATTAATTTGGAAATACTATGCTGTAGTCTTTCTTGTTTTTACATTATGGAGTAAACCTAGGTTATTTATTTATTTATTTTTTGAAGTTGTATATTTTCATTTGCAATTATCCTATTATGACTGGTGTGCATTCGGAAAGAGTAATATTTTGAGCACTTATGAGTGAATCACTTTATCTCATCTCACTAAATGAACAATTTATCAGGTGATTTATTACTCTCTAAACATGTCAAAAAACAACGGAATTGTGCTAATCTCTAAGCCTTTGGTGATGGATGTGCATAATCAGCAGCCTAAACGTCACAGATGGTCAGTTTGCTCGCAACCTTACACTTGAAGCAAGGTTGTCACATCAGGAAGGTACTAAAGAAATCACTGTCTTTATTAACAGACCTTAGAAATAGCAGGCAATTAACTTTAAATAACATCGGTGAATGAACATATTTGTTTAATGTTAAATAATGCAATAAGTGGCACATTCTCGGTACTGCTAGAAGTAAACTTCATTTACATCCTTTTGTTCTGGATAAAACTGTCGAAGCCATTGTTGCTTTTCAGCTTTTGTTGTCTCTGTCTTTGAACAAGCAAATATGCGCAGCATCCCCGCCACCAATTTGTGTGTGTGTGGAAAACAAATTATATCGCGCTTGGTAGGAGCCAAGGTTAAAAGGAGCTGTACAAGTGTACGTCATTTAAATGATCTTCCTCTGTGTATTTATATCTCCTGATTCTAACTGAGTTATGGTGCACACTGTTCTGTATCTCACTGTTTTCTCATTACTTTCCTTGATATGCAGTGGAAGCTTGAGTCTATCAGCTGTGACAGTGTTAGTATGTTTTAATTTTCTGTTAATTGGAGCTTTGAGCGTGCACGTTTGTGCAGATTTTCTCTTATCAAGTTAAGTATGCAGCCTGCATGCCAGTTCTGTTGCTTTGAGGCTACAGCCTTTGGCTCCTCCAACTATAAAGCACTGGCATTTGCATTGAGTCATCAAATCTGTCTGTGTGTCAGGAGGTAGCTGTGTGCTTTGATAAGAACAAATTATAAGTGGATGGCTGGGAACACAACATTATTTCCTGCTACCATATCAATAAAAATAGATCAATTCGCTGCTGATGTGCTATTTGAGAATGCAAAGAGGGGAATGAGGGGTTCAGTGTGATGTCTTAATTGTTATGCATCTTCTATTCAGGCTTAAATTTGAAAGCAATTTACCACAAATTAAGTCTACCATGGAAACAGCAATCCTTGTGCAACATATTGTGATTTGTGTGATGTGCTTGTATTCTGTGTGGACACGTTGTAAGTACTTTGCTTCCATTTTTCTCTTTCCAGCCAGGAAGTATGACAGCAGTGAATATCTTAACATCACCGGCATCACAAGGGACCAGGCTGGAGACTACGAATGCAGTGCTTTAAATGACATTGCCTCTCCTGACACCAAAACAGTAAAAGTCACAGTCAACTGTAAGTACATCTCTTTCTTCTTCCTCTTTTTTTAGCACGCTTCTTTCACCGACACAAGGAAAGGGACAGGGGCAGCCTGAAGTGACACTGGTGTCGCATCCCTGCCACTGCTCTTCAAAAAAGTACATCTTGTGGAAGTTTGAAAAAGTAGCAAGCCAGACAGCGAAGTTTCTTAATATTTAATGTGAGAATTTCCTTTTTGTCTATGCATGCAGGTGATTAATTTGCGCAAAAGAAAGGTCTGACTGTTCTAAGCGCTATTCCATTATGCAGGTAATGAGTCTTTCAAAAATGTAAGGAGACAGTAATGAGGAACCCAGGCATTAATGAATGATACCGGGCTTTAGCTGTCGTGGTCACATGGAATTCAGCACCACTAGGAATGAGCAAGAACAGGAGCTTGACAATTATGGTCGATCCTTCTTTCTTTATAAGTGCTCCTTCACAGTACTGTTGTTCAGGGAGGCTTTTGCATAAAAATCCTGGGTTGGATCTCGCTTTTCAGCATAACTTATCAGCCAGCGTGTTACATAGATGTTAGAGGAGGGGCAGGAGTGAGAGAAAAGAGGCTCTTTTGCTAATTCCGAAAAGCTAATCAAGCACGTTTTCTCATTTAACCTTCAGGAAATAAGGTTATTTTATATTATACATTTTTGACTACCTAATTATTTTTTTACAGCTTTGTGTCTTGCAGCCCCTGTACTATACTTTCACCTCACTGAGTTAAGATAGTTCTTATTTCGACTTCCTTATAAAACCAAATCCTGGCACCATTATTTCAGTCTAGTATTTGGCTCTAATGAGCTGGACATGAGTGCAGTTTCGGAGACCAGTTATTTATAGCTCTATTGAGACATGGGTTCAAGGATGAAAAGTGCTTTGACAACCGTTAGCGTCTTTGTGTTACGGAAGAAAGGAGATATTCTCAGTAGTTGATAGGGCATGTCGCAGCCAGACGCTGCATTTTAAAGTAAAACTGCAGGGTTTTGTTGCGTTAGTCTCCAAACCAAGTGAATAGATTAGGCATAATTTCCTGGGCTGTGAGACAAAGTGTGCACATCGCAATCTTCAG
The DNA here is from genome assembly GCA_903067055.1 of Poeciliopsis paucimaculata. Taxonomy (NCBI): domain Eukaryota; kingdom Metazoa; phylum Chordata; class Actinopteri; order Cyprinodontiformes; family Poeciliidae; genus Poeciliopsis; species Poeciliopsis paucimaculata. Next base: position 24,070 of record CAEGAD010089243.1, read on the forward strand.
AAAGACCCTTGAAGCTGACGTTTGTTGCAGCTGGTCAAGTGTTGAGGCAGTTTTTGCCTCCTGCCCTCATAAAGCCGCAGAGCTCTCTTTTGTTATTGATTTGACACGCTAATGAGAACAGCGATGATAACAATTTAAATGGTATATTATAAATTTGTATGTGAGAATCTTATATAGTTTCATGTTACCTGATAATTTATCACTATTTTTGCTTTAATTCAAGTCCCAAAGAAATAAAGAGCTTGCTGTTTACCTCAGACAGTAACAACAGACCTGAACACAGCACAATGCTATAACACTAGCGCATAAAAATTACATCATTTGCAGCAGCAACTGACTTGAACAACACATTAGGAAACATTCCTACATTTGCCTAGCACTTCAACAAACTGCTTAGAAAGATGCCTAGTACATTGCGATATTTGTTTTAACACTCATGGTTTAAATTAAATAATTCCAGTAATGGTTCTGATCATTACCGGGTTCTGGAATCAGAGTTTTCAAGCCTACAATGGACACCCGCATCCTCTACCTACAATGACTGTAAATGAAAAACATTGAAATGGAAAACATAGCAGTCAATATTGGATGTATTATACAATTATTACTCCAGTTAAAGTTCAGAAAACAAATCTTCAGAGGAAGAAAAATCTTTGATGAACTTACTTTACTACAAGCACACAGCAGAGATGCAGTTATTAGGCCGGCAGAACCGCAAAGCACTAATGTTGCAATAACAACAGACGGCTTAATAGTTTTTACTTTTATAGGTTATTTTTTTCTTGATTGCTTCATCTTTAAGACCTGAGTTCCACAACTCTCCTCCCATTCCTCTTCTCCTGTTAGCCAACATTTTCAGGACCTCAAGCTACAACTGGTTCTCTGTCCTGATATAAAATCCAAAGCTATTTTATCACAAACAATTTTTCAAGCTGTTTGTCCACTAGATTTTTTTCATCAATTTGTGATTTTTTTATTTTTGCCTCAGCTGTATCTTCCCTGTAATTTTACTAATCTTGCAAGCTGTCCTGGAATCCATGCAAATAATTCACCTGCTCATTATGCTCACCCTGGCTGGACATTCGCTAATCAAGAAGATATTCCAAAGGAACATTAAATAAAATCTAACCAAACAGTGTTTTGTTTTTTTTTTTTTTTTTAGATTCTGATTAATTCAGCTTTCTAAGATTACTCCTATTTTCTCATCCTGTTCAAAGTATACCCTTGTGAAGCACTTTGTCATCTGTATGTGAAAAGTGCTATAGAAATGAAAAATTACTAACTTATTTTTTACTTCTCTGAACAAGGAACCCATGTGCACATTTCCAATTTGCCCGTATAGTAGATCTGTGCTACCCTGGAGGTGACATGTTGTCAGAACATTATAGTATTTTTCTCAATCCTAGTTAATCCCCTTTTGGAGCAGGGAAGGAGGGCTAACTTACAAGAAACTGCTGGAACAAAATATCTGTTGCTCTCAAGATCAGAAAAGAGAGATTTCTGCATCTGGGCAATAATCAGTGACAGTATGACACAGTTTTGCACTGCACCCAGTACAACACAGATGAAATGCTGTGTGTATGTTCACTTCAACAGAGGGACTCTTTGTTTCCTCTTTCTCTTTTTTTGCTAATTCATTATAACATATTTAATTTTAAAAAGTGTGAAGCATCTTAATAGGTATAGGTTAAGAAATATCAAGCCACTTGTTGTCTTTTAAGTTTTCCAGGCTATTAAAATGCTTTTCTGAATATGGGTATGCATTTTTTGTTTTTTACATGCAAAATCTTTCTTGCTACTCTTTCATTATGTGAACATGATGTTTAATGTAAAACATCTCAGATATCATTTGCCTATGTGATGCTCCTGTATGCATATGTAAGTGACTCCATTTGTTTATTATGCTATAAATGTTTCATAACTCCTTATATACCGTTAGAGTTATGACCACCACTGATTCATATATAGTCAGGGGTATTTTTGTTGTTTTTCTTTTTCTGCTTCACAGCCACCTCTTACATGAAAGGTGCTGAGTTTTATTGCAGCTGTTTAGTATTCAAAGTGCTGTGAATCCATTAAACCCAAATAAACAAAACATTTAGCTGACATTAAAGAAGGGAAAGAAATGGGAAAGAAAGGTATTTGTAAGCTGCTGCTTCCAGTCTGTTTAGAAAATATAAAAAACATTTTACAATATACTTTTTGTTTTTAATTAGCTACCTTCAGTAATGCATATGTCATTTCCCACCTTTATGAAAGCAGAATGAATAAATCCCATTTGTCCACTGGAATGACTGATTCAGTCAGAGCACATAAAGCTGCATTCATGAAAAACCCAAGCGCAGTTATGTCTTTGATGAGAGCTAGACTTAGCCACGTTTTTTAATTATTAGCTTTTATTTGACTTTAAACAAGAATGCAGTCCTACAAGGCAAAAAACAACATGTTTATATTCTAAGAATAAAAGTAGTGTTGCTCTTTTTAGCTTATTAAATAAGACTCTTGATTTTCTAAAATGGTCTCCAGAGGATTTTACGTGTGTTGTATCTATGTCGCCAGTCAACAATGTAAATTGTTCCATTGAAAGGATTTCAAAGTGAATAACATCTAGATACAACTGAATGTGGATCATTTTTCTTATTTCACATATATACCGAGATAATGTAAGTAACCTTTATGGTGTGCACTGATCCTCCCTTTAACCATGTTAGCATTGATCTGTTGTTTTCTTTCTAATAGCAGTGTAATAAAATTAAGTCATAAAGATCAATTTGTCAGACCTGCACCAGTTATTCTTAATCACGATATTTAAACTGCATGCAATTCAGCGGCATTGACATTTCATGGGTTAACAGATTAATTAAATATGTATATGTTCCTTCAAAAACAATGTTTTTTTTTTTCTAAGTTAAGAGTACAGTTGACCTCAGAGCTAATTGCAGATTAAGGACACTAATTAAACTGAACGAACCTGAGTAAGGAAAATAAAACTGAGCTTGAGCATATTTCCAGTTTTAATAAGAGCAGCCTGCAGTTTGCCTTTCTATAGTATGGTGGTTTAGAGACCCTCTCACTGTGCATCTATTGCAGCACTTGCAACCTCAGTGCAGCACTTGCAACCTCATTTCTCTAAAGTTCAAAAGACCACTTTGATTAAATTACTTGCCTGAGTGGTCTTCTTGCCTTTATTCGCGCAGTGATAAATGAATGCCGACTGAATACTTTTATCAGCTAAAGCTGAAAGATGGCAGTCATACAGAAGGTCGTCCTGGAATCAGATTGGCTGAGGGGCCCTGCTTGGCAAAAGGATATTTCAACTGCGAATTTACCCGATGAAATTCGATCTCCGACCTACTTTTCAAATTTACATATTCATCTTCACTGCAGGTGGGTACTGTTATTGGCTGAAATTCTCACGACACAGTAAGATTCAAAAGCATAAATATCACATCTCAGCAGCTAAGTTGCAGGGATGAGTGAGAAGGAAACCACGGTGGAACACCTCCGCCTGCGATCAAAAGCCAGCATTTCATTAATTAATGAAGCCACCTAGTTCCAGAATCAAGGCGTTCATCACTAACTGTGTAGATAAAACATTAACAGCAATCTGTTTCTCTTTCAAGATGAAAAATCAGAGGTGTGTGACCTTGCTAAGCAGTTTACAAGGCTCTTCCTCGCACATGGATAAATCTGCTGTTCTACAAGATTATGCTGCAAGGTGAATTTGACAGTTTGCACAAATTTTTTATTTATTTATTTATTTTTTCCACAAGTAAAAGCAACTGAGACATTAGTCTGTCTTTTGCTTCTTTTTATGCCCTTTTTGTTGTAGATTGTATTTGCATGCCTACCACCTGCTCTGATCTTATTTGTACGCTCATGTAGTATTCACAAAGCTGTCACAGATGAGTTACCAGAAGAGGGAAATGACACAATAGCTCGGGCACTCCTCACAACTGTATCCAGATACATAAAACAGACTGTAGTTTGATTCCTAATAATGTATGAAGCCCTAAATTTGCATACGAGCAGCACATATGAATTATTCTCTGTATATTTATGAAGCTGTTTATTCATATATTTCATTAATAAATCTCATGAAATTGTATGAGAGCACAAGCTATATTTAGAGCCATATTGTTGCACATGAATAGAAAGACATTATGTCCCCTTAATTAATCCTTTACGTTTAAAGTGTTGTTTGAGCCACAAATTAAGAGGCATAATGAAGCAGAAGTAAAGAAAAAGCATCATTTTTATGCTTAATTTGACAGAGATGCTTAAAAGTGTGAAAGAAAAGGGAATCGGCTATATTTTGTTCACAGTTTCTCAAACACAAATTGATCAATTGGAAATGCAGAAAATTCAATCAGCTCAGTGAGTTCAGAGTAAATTAGCCTACCGAAATAATAACAAAAGAGACAGCTAACTTATAAACAAAGGGCTAAAATCCCCATCAGTTTTCACAAAGACAGAATCAAAGCTATGTTGGAACAAACGTCTTACACAGCTCACCGAAACAGCCTGTGGAAGCTTAAAAATGAGCCAATAATCATCTTGAAACAAAAGATTGCAGTAATCTCCAATTACTCATCATGTATTGAGGAGTTGTTTCTTGGCACCTGTTGTAAAGATGTGTACAAAAGCATTAAAATAAAATGTCATTCTGGGAAGTTAGTGACCCCAAGATGTCTCTCTTTATTTCAGTCCTGGTGCACTTGTTTGATACTAGTGCAACTGTAGCAGCAAACAAGTGGTGATAAGTGTCTTTGTTTTTCAACAGTTTTTATATATTTTTTTATTTTTTAGCTATTTTTATTATTACTCTGATGTGGAAATGCATCAGAGATGCATGAGGATTAAAACACATTTGGTGACTTCTGATTCTCTTGTTTTCATTTTGAAGACTGAGAAAAAGGCCTTTGTGCCGTTTCATATTTATATCTCAAGGAAAAGGCAAGTCATTGAGAGCAGCGTTAAAAGATAATTTTATTTTTATTGACTTCAGACACCTTTGCTGTGGATATCAATCCTTTTGAAAGGTTCTGTTTTTAAGAGATGTGAGATTGTTTTGTAAAATGCTGGACAGAATGTAACTAAAGCATTATTACCAGATTTCCCCGTGACTCTTAAAGATATCAGTTTTAGCGTCTAACATCCGGGGCACCCTAATGATATCTGCTTAATATTTGACTTTTTGAAAAGTTCTGAGCCGTCAGTATTTTGTGATACGCTCCTTAGTGGTTGAGCAGCTTCGCTATTTACAGGATGGTGACCATGAACACATCAAGTCTGACCTTTCAGAAACATGTAGATATGTCCTTCCAGTATCTTCAGAGTGCCCTCGCTGGACTTTTTCCGGCAGTGATATTAACTACTCATCCCACACTGATGGCGTCATGAATGACTCTTTACAGCAGTGATGTCCGATGTTAGTTGTGAAGGGCTGGATGTTCCTGCTTCACCGTATCAAGCTTAAATCACTTAAAGAACATATAGGTGTGCTGATGCACTGAAGAATTCCACCACACATTGTCTCTTTATAAGCACGAGGTAGCGTGATAGAAAGTACTGTGTATGTGTTTTGCACATACACATTGTGTATGCATCCACCCTCTAAAGTTTTAATTGGGTTCCTCCAACACACTGTCACTCTTTGTTCTACGTTCTTTTATCTATGCTGTTTTTATGCACACTAAAAGTGTCTACGCAACTCTTTCCCTTCGTTTTTTAATTAAGGTTAGGGGTTTAACTTTGCACAGATAGACTTAAACCTTTTTACTTCATGGCACAGTTTTACTTGCCTTGCAAGCTGTACCCTACTTGGTTCAAAGTTTGCCAGCCACTTTTACGCCTCCTGCCTCCTCCAAGCACCCCGCAGCTGTGAATTCTGCTCGCATTTTCACCATCACTGTTTTTTTGTTTTTTTTTAAAGAACAGCCTTTTTCCTTGCTTACAGTAATTTCCCAACAAAAGTATAAACATTTTAAATAATAATGAGGATGCATATTAGATCTGCTGTAAGCCTTTCAAGCTTGTACCTCTGTGGAGGGTTTGCAAAAAATAAAAAATAAGCCAGCAGTGTACACTGAAAATTAGTCATTCTGAACATTACTTTGTCTTTTGTTTGCTCCCATCTTGCCTCTTATTCAAGTTCTCTTGTCATGTGTGCTGTTTGTGATGCAGACATTGCTGGTGTGGATGCTCCCCTAGCATGCACTTCTGGCTCCGCACAAAGAGTTGTTCTGGGAAGTCATGACCGACTCATAAATAAGCAGCCAAACCTGTTTGCCTAGCCCGACCATCCAATATTACAATGTCAAGTAATGATGACAAAGTAAACAACTATTAGCGGAGTGTGGGTGTGTTTGGACAGTATTTCACTGTCAGTCATTATGGACTAATAGCTGCATAGCTCTTCATTTGCATGTGACAAAATGCATGCCCTAACTGTTGTGTGTGTGTCCAGTGTGAGCACAGTGTTGGCTTGTAAGATTGGATCAAAGGTAGGAGGAATGTTCCTTCCATGGCTCAATGAAATCGGGTGTTGAGAGTGTTTTAAAGTAAGACGCAACGTCTCTGTTCAGCATTTGTCGAATACTCAGGCTTACAATTCAAAAGAGAAGGCTTCCTAGAATTGGTTTCTGATCCAATCCTAAGTAGAGTTAAAGCCAGTGCCCTCAAGCTGTTTGGATGTAAATCCATCTCTACATCTCTCCACAGCTCTCGTCTTGATTGCTATTTGGATTCCATGCTACATGAGGGGCATGAATAAATGAGTGATACCTTGATCTCCAGCAGAATAAATGTTCTAGCTAGTATCACATCAGAATTTATTGGCACACATCAACTTCCTTTTTATGCTTCATCTGTGGCTTTATTGACTGATTTTAAAGCTAAAGTAGTTGGCAAAAGTCTAATATCTTTAAAAGCACAGCTTTACGTAATGAGTTTTATTCCTCATTGTATTTCAGGGTCCGAGCTTAAACTCTTTGCTACAGGTTACGCCATGTACATTTATATGTAACTATAACTGCCACTTCTATGATGTGAGTGGTAGTTATAGAGGTGGTCTGACTCAGTGCAGCCACCTAGTGACTCAGGTTTGGGGTATAGGTTGGTGAGATGTCTTGTCCGGTGGGATCTTTGAATCATTGTCGAGACTCAGTAGTGGATGTGGTCTGATAGTTATGCCTTGCTTGACAGTTGTGTCGTGAGGGTGGATTGCTTGGTGTTGAATGCTGGCACATTTGTGAAGAATATAGGTTGTAGAGCCTGCCAGTCTACTTGGTGCATTTGACCTGCTTTTTCTTGTCACTCACACTGCAGTCCCTCCAGTACCACCACAGTTTAGCTGCCAAGTTAGGACTTTTAAAGAGAAAGCTAATTTGTCAGGAAGTTTTGCACATTGTACTATTTAGCGTTAAATACAGACAATGGATTAAACCCCTTCTGTTGGCCCAAACAGAATGGCACATTAAGCTGGTTATTTTTAAGCCACGCATTGTATGAAAAGCAGGAGCACATTGTTTGCTTGCTGTTTTGAATTGAAAACTTAATGAATTAATAAATCCTGGCAGCAGACTGACAAAAAAGCTGGACAACGAAGCCTACAGATGGTAGTAGGGAACACTGTCTCTGTGTGTATGCTGACAAGTCATGCACTGATGAGTCCATTTCTTAATTGCTGGAAAAACCTTCTTCTTTTTTTTCAAATCTGACTCAAGATGTTGGATATTAATTAATAAGCATCCATTTTCTGAGTTTGCTTGGTAAACAATTGCATGCTAGTGAGTAAATCTTGATCATAAATCTTGTAGAGACATGTGGGGCATAATCTTTGTCGTGTTGACAAGCTTTGTATAAAACAGGTGCAGCTGAAGTCAGTTTGTGATCAGCCCACAACTGGCCATTTGTCACCCCGGAGGGCTTCGCATGTGCTCATTTTTCTGCTATGCTCGTGCTATTTCTGGACCCAACCCTTCACCCCCATCTGGTAGAGTCACTACGACTGCAGGTATGATTTACAGCGCTACCCCAGCATTCTGTAGGTACTAAATTACCTGGATTATTGAATTTTTATGATTTTTAGTGCACTACTTTGCATTCTCCTCCAAACCTCCTGGTGTATTGCACAATATATGATGATATAAGACATGCCAGCAAGTTAAAATTGGAGTTATTGGATTTGACTAGATTTTATGGCTGTGATCCGTCATAACAGAATCCAGTGCCAAGTTCCAAATTGAAAGGATGTGATATTATTGATATGTATAAAAACAATGGCCTTCTGGACCACCTGCAAAGGTGTATGGAGTTTTTTCTACTTTCAGTGCTGTAATAGTTAAATGATTTTTTGAACTCTGCTATTTAATGCAATATAATGCAAGAACCTTGCATATATATATATTTTTTTTTTTTTTTTTTTTTTTTTTTTGCGTACACTACTGCAAGAAATAACTTGTCTTTTTGTTGTCTTTTAAATAATAAAATAATACATTATTATCAGACCAGAAAAATATTTAAGACACAAAGTATAATGTCAACATGCTTTCAAAAGTACTCCCATGCAACCAGACACCATTATTATGTTTATTTGTATTATGGGTAGTGTGATATTAGATATGGGTATTCTAAAGCCACATTTCATCAAAAGAGCTATACAGAAACAGTTTCAAGTAGTAGTTTCAATTGTGATGAATTAAATGAGGGTTTTATTTTAAAAACCAAGCTTTTTAAACTTTAATCTAAGTGTAACGGTCCGACCAGCAAGGAACAAGGACAAAGGCATATATAAAAAAAATAGCTTCTATTTATTTTCCACAAAATCTTAACAAAAAGCTTTTAACAACAAATCTCCAAAATATAGGAAAAACGGGCCCAAAATTAATCAACTAAGGCATACCTAACTCAACATAACAAACCAAAAACTGACCTCACACACAGAACACATGGGAATTTAAACACAAAGGCTAGCCTACACAAACGAGGAGGGGCGGGGGATAAGACAGACAATTAATATATAAACATAAATAACTAATTTTAATCAAACATTTTAACTTTAACACAGTTATAAAAAACAACCAACCCAACACCATAAATGTTTTAGCAGTTATGCTATTAGTAGAGCGAGAGGGAGAATCTTCATTATCAGGTCCCCTGCTTCCAGCAGCCTGATGGTCTGTTCCATTTCCTGGTTTGCCTTAACCAATCATCTTCCCCCAGCAGTCCTTCAAACTCAACAAAAATAAAATAGTTAATGAACTAAATAAACATAAGGCGTTTACTAAATGTGTGCACCGAAAATAGTTTTCACATAGTTTTCAAAATATTTCACATAAAGATGCCATCATAATGTCTTGTGTATTAAATGAATAGAGTTATAAAAACATTATTTGTTGCTATTTCTTAAATCTTAACAATAATTATTAAGGGCTATTTGGTACTAAGGAGCAACAAGGGTTTTTATTAAAGTAAGTTTTGAAAAGGACAGCATGCCTTTAATGTGTATTGATGCTAAACCATTCAGTAATGTGTAAGTTAATATCAGTATTACAAAGTCTGTTCTCTGAGCTACAGTATAAGGAGCCGGTGTATGAACTTTGGAACTGGGCTGATTTGATATTTTCATTTATTTATTTATTATTTTTTTAGGCAGGCCGATGAATACCAATTTGATCTAAATTTTTATTTTATCCAATTTCACTTAAATTGGATGAAATTTGCTTTTGTCATTCAAAAATATAACTTTATGCCAAGAAATTTCAGAAATTGTCCTAGGTTCACCTTGTACATTTCATTCAGATTGTTAAAAGCATTGTTGAGTCTGATGGTTCTGTTTGGGGATATTGTCATGCTGCAGAAGGATTTGGAAAGTCATCAAACACCTCCTCATTGTATTGTGTAGTGGATAAACACCTGGAGTGCCTACCGCTCTGTATAGGACTTTCTGTTTGCTAATCCCGTTTGTTGGCTCAGTCTAATTTTCTTGTTAGGATTTTAACAACTTCTCATGGAGAAGAATAAACCAAATTAACCATAAATAGATTTTTTTTTTTTTCTACAGAGAAAACATAAATCACTGTTTGTCTTAACAAATAATCAGTTGTAAATAAAAGTGAAATGAGTCGGTGCATAAATCGAGCATGATTTAGAAAACAATTGGGATTTTCTATACTTATTCTTATTAAAGAATTACTAATATGTATTTGTTAAAGCATTTTAGGTGTGAGGTTTCAAGTATTGACTCACCTGGCAGAGCCGCAGTGTTCACTGTCCTGGTAACTGTACAGGATGACAGCTAGGTCACCCTGACACTTTGAGAGCCTTCAGATAATCAATGATGCTGCACAATGACACCAATGGAGGATTACGAGGACTCGCTAAGCCGCTGTCGGTCAGCACGCTGCATTGATTTTGTCACAGTTGTTATTGCCGTGTATTTCTGGGGCTGTTGAATTTGGTGGCAATTTTTTTAGCTCCCTGTTTTATTCCTTTGCTTTAGATATAATTCAGACCTCCTTTATCTAAATGCTTATCACATTAATTGGATTATGTGCAGGCAGAGACTGCTCTTCCTTAAAACTCCTGGTGGAGTCTTTAACTCATCCTGTGTTTATTGCCAGTAATGCTTATTTTTCTGAAAATACATTGAAATTCTGAAAGTTTGAACAAACTTGTTAGATTTCTGGAACGGAAACTGTTAGTAGTACACAGTGATAAATGAATTCAAAAACCTTAAGCATTACCTATTGCTTAAGGCACTCTTGAAACCTTGGCATTATACAGCTGAGCCAAAGAAGTAAAAGGAAATAGCTGTATAATTTGGCACAAATATAAAAAGGTGGAAAAAACCACAAAGACCAGGCATGTGAATGCACTCATTAGGATGCAAAGGAAAGCTGGTCAAAGGGCATCCATCATCCCAAATCATACTGTCACTTTGTTATGCTTCTCTCATATGGATATACACAATAAGTACAAATTCCTCCTCACACCTTTTTTGCACAGATCTGTTGGATTCTACCTCATTTATCTGTGCTGACTCTCAGGCTTGCTGAAATATTGCTCACACACTGCCTCCATATTGCTTTCTTTAATTAAAACCAAGTCTGTCTCTAACAAATATTACATGTGCACACACCCAAGCCATGACTGCCTATTAGATGAATTTGCTGTTGTCTGCAGTTGGTGTAATTTGATAGGAGTTGGCATTTTGTTGCCATGTTAGGAAGCTGCTGCAGCCCAAGCAGAGGTCATCCATCAGGAACATCTCCAGATCCAATTGAAAGGAGAGGTTTGCAGGCATTTAGCCAAGCCTGTTCCACTTCGCACAAACCACATCTCTGACAATCAGGTCATTCTGAAAGACTCATTGTCAGGGTTTTATATAGTCTCTCTCTCTCATAAACACAACTGGGTATTTTACTGATGAAAGAAAGAGTGACCCCAAGAGTGTAAACTTTTTCTGTGGCATATACTCCCAGGCAGAAAATTGGATGGATGGCACAAAGAAACTTTATTTATCTTCTTATTTTAATTGTTTTAATGTCTCTGCATCTGCTTGGGCAGAAGGGCTCAAAGTCAGCCCAGACCATAATGCAATTTTGGAACCATGTATAAACTTTAGTTCTAGTTCACTCAGTCTGTAATATCCTGGCTTGTGATTGTAGCACAAATTAATGTAGAAAAAAAACATGTAAAAAAAACAAAAATAAAAACACACACTGTATGAATATATTTGCATGAGCATTTCCATTTTATTTAAGCTAGTCAATTTAGCACAATAGCAATGTATAATAATAGTACTACTAATAATAAAGACACTCAAAAGTGAAACCTTTATTACTATTCTAAAATTGTTTTGTTTTTGTATTTTCACTAACTGTGTTGTACATTAAACAAAACTGTTATTTATTTATTTTTTTAATTCCTATAACATCAATGCCTTAAATGCTTTAAAGGCATTGTTGTTTGAAAGCTGTGTGAATGCATAAAGTACTGAAGGACGGCGTTGCTTTGGAAACTGCCCATATGCAGAGCTGCCTTCATGACATTGGCAAAGAGATTTACACCGCATTTCAGTACATGAAAGGAATCTCATTTGGCATTCAAAGAACCTGCCTCTACCAGCCAGTCTTTGAACCTCCATTAAGCCATTTATCACCATGCTGTGCAGTTCTTTTTATTTCTCTTTACTCTGAGGAAGGAGGCCGTTCTTCTCAATTCAGCATCTGTTGACCCTGAACATTCAGGTTTTCCTATACAAAATGTTCAGAAAACAGAATCTTAAACATCATGGAATCTAAAGCACTGTATGTACTTGATGCTATTGTTATACAGACAATAGAAAATAAATGCCCTTTTATTCAAAGATTTCCTGTAATCCCTTTCTCTAGTTCCACCGGACATCCATGAAATGAAGAGCCACGGAGTTGGTTTGGGGCGCACAGCACTGCTGCGGTGCGAAGCTGCTGCTATGCCTTCTCCAACCTTTGAATGGTACAAGGGTGAGAAAAGGTAAGTGTTGTCTGGTTGTTTGTTCTGTCACGTCACAACATGTAGTTGCATCATTCTCCTAGAGGTGCTCTGGTTGTGGCTTTCATAGTACTAAGCTACAGCATTGTGTAGTGTCAAACTAAATGGTTTACTGTCTGATATCATGTAGTTTATCAACTTAATACATGGTTGCTACACAGTCTTGGAAGGTTATCCTTTTCCTAGTTTTGATGCATATGAAAAAAAGCACTCAGTACTGTTTTTTTGTTTTTACAGACAAAACAAAAATGAATGCAGGAATTTCACAATTTATATGAAATTAAAATTGAAATATATAGTCGCTATTGGGACCAGACTTATATATATATATA
>CAEGAD010089246.1:0-30324 GCA_903067055.1 Poeciliopsis paucimaculata
ACCTGCTGTTCCTGTTTCATGACACTCTCTCTGCCTAACTATGATTTCTTATGATTAAATAGAAAAAGAAATAGAATTAAAGCAATGTACGCGTCTTGCGAAGAGTTCAAATAGGATGGTGATTACAGCAGTGAGTACAGGCAGATCAGTTGCTCGGCTGTCTGGTTCTGGTCCAATAAACTCTCTTTCAGGCTGAATACAGAAGTGATTCCATGAAAATAACACAGGCTCCTTTATTTACCATCCGTCTCTCCCCGGTAGTTTTAGAACATGTCCTGATATCTGTGCTAATCTGGAGTGAATGTCGGCTGCAAACTTTGCTGTGCGGCGTTAGCTTTAACTTGAAGTGACAAATATTTACAAGCCACAGTCTTCTTAATTCAGGATCGTTTATAAATCCATGAAAACTTAAAAGCCCTTTATATTTGAAAGATAATGTTCATAGAGTTGCTTTATTTGCGTCTGAAATACGACTTTGTCTTTTATAGCTGTCATGGGAACTCAAAGCAGAAACAAGAAAGGTGCATTTTGCTCAGGCGGATGTGATGTCAGCGCCTTCTTACGTGCAAAGAGCCCATTACAATAAGCCTTCGCAGCGCTTTGCTGCTCAGGCCTAATAATGAATATTCTAATTAATTGAATATGACTGAATGACCTGAATGAATCCTGGAACAATCTTAATGCTATTCTATTCTACCTTAGGTAACACATGTTGCCACAGTGAGATCTCTGCCTTTTTGCTTGGATGCTTTGCTGATCTGGTCTTCATCAGTCTGTGGAAGTCGCGCTCCACAGGATGGCAGACAGTGGAAACCAGTCTTGCCTACAAGAATCACAAGACACCCTGTCCTTCTTGGTATGAGTAATGCAACACTCACATTCAACACACAATATGATTCTATGAAAGCTTGTTATTTCTTACCAATGTCATATGATGAATATCAGATAACGAGTGAAAACTGAAATATTTCTCTCTATATGTAATGAATTTATAAAATTCACTTTATGAAATTAAGTGTTATTGAAAATAAATGATATTGAACTTTTTAAATAAAATCCTAATAGTACTATTTTTGTGATAATCTATCATTTTAATGTGGAAATGTGGAGGAGTAGATACTGCCTCACAGTACTGTGTAATAAGTTTGCAAATGAGTGGAAACTGTCTGGGTGGGAATTTTTCTAAATATCTCAAATTGAATCTTTTTATGATAATTATAGGATCTATGAGAATCAGACAAACTGCATATCCATGTAATCACTTGGTTTGCTGTAGAAGGGCATATTTTAACACACACACACAAGTGCAAACGCCCGCACGCAGACGCACACGAAGGGCAGTGTAGAGTGCTGGATTAACCAGGCATACATGTCTCTGAAATGTAGAAGGAAGCCAGAATACCCAGAGAGAATCAGTGCAACCAATCTCTCAATGCAGAACAGAGCTAACTACTGTGCCATGGCAAACACTTGTGCCTCTTCATGCCTCTTCAATGGCATGAAGAGGCACACAATTAGTGAGCTTGGCCAATCAAAATATTATTTCAAGGCTCTCAAATGTGTTGATGTGATGCAGGAATGCACAGTATGTGTAGGACCTCCGTACCCTGCATTAGGCAATGTGATTAGCATAGATCTAGACTGCACTCTTTCCATGAAATCTGGATATTTTATCAAAAACACAATCTATAATTAAAATCTCTCTTAAACACTAAACTTTATTATTTAAATTTACATGTTTATTAAGGTAAATTTCATTCTGAATGAACCTTAGTAATTTTTCAGCTTAACCCTAGATGGTCTAGTTCAAAATTATTCATACCTCTGGCTAATTTAGGTTTGAAGAAATCCATTTTACCAACATGTTTCTTCTGACTGTAAGTAATAATCATGTTTTGGAGTGGTGCCTCCTCAGTACTGTTTAGATACTGGGAGAGAACTTGTAGAGGGAGCTGATAATGAGGGCGATGGCAAGGAGGCCTTTCAACTTCAAGTACTTACTAAATATGAATTAAAATTAAAACTTCAGGAAAAAACTGAACAGCTGTTATGAATAGGTTATTGTTGTTGCAAAGCTATTGAAGATTTTTACCATTGAGCAGGTTAGAGAAATATGACTGACATGACTTTTCTGAACCAAATGTAAATAAAAACTGTTTACAGTGTTTATCTTCTGAGTGGTGCTTGTCTGATTTTCAGAAAAAAACAACTTCTAAATTGAATAAAAAGAATTTTAAATTTTAATGATTCATTTTTGTGCTCAACTGTGACATGTAACAACTCTTTGAGAGTTCTTGGACCCACTTTATTAGTCTGCCATTGGCTATTTTTTGAGCTGTGATGTAGTATTTTTGTTGATTTATGAATCTATCTAGAAGCTGTATTAAAGGTAACTGCATCTGTCAGATCTGGTAAATGCTGTGTGCCGGCAGTAGGAGGTTGCCGATTATTATTTTGAAAACATATATATGCAGATATCAGTGTACCTTTTTAGAGCTTTTGTGTCTAAACCAAAATAGCAAACCAGCATTTCCTCCGTAGTTTTTTTAGCTTTTATCTTTGCCTACAGGTGTGTTTGTTTCATGTGTGGGAAGACTGGGCCGGCCTGGAGCAGCTCGAGGACTACCTGAGCTTTCTGGAATACCTCTTGTGGGTCTTCACCCCTCTTGTTGTTGTTTTTCTCGTGCCATTCCTCATTGTTATCCTCCTTTATCTCTCAATACTCTTCCTTCATGTCTATAAGGTATGTACAAATTTAATATTGTCCACAGTATAAAGCGTCAATTGTGAAACATAACTTTTAATTTTATGTTAATAAAATTAGGGGATTATAGCTCTGAATGAAAAATTTTGTTAGTTTGGAAAAGCATGCGTCACAACTCCTGTTTGCAAAAAAAAAAAAAAAAAACAACTTTCAAAAATGAAACAAATATATAACTTGCTACAAACTTTAAGACAAATTAATTTATTATTGATCTCTTCTTGCTAAACTTAAATGTTTATAGAAAATCAAACTTATGCTGAAATTTATGACTACTCGATGCTTATTGTCTTTTTTAGGGACTGATTATACAGTTATTTTTAGTTTTAGTTTTTCAAAAAGGATTGAGGACAAAAAAATTGTGAATGTAATGAACTGAATTAGAGGTATAATCTTCTAACTCTAACCACTGAGATCATTTTCATGAGCAAATTCATAATAGTTTTTGTCTGTAACTGTTTTAATAAAATCTGCCAGTGGCAGTGCATTAGCAAATTCTTTGTGTTTTTAAACAGCAAATGTAATAATTTTATGCAGTCAGAAGCGTTTGCTCAGTAAAATCTTGATAGCATCATTGGTGTACAAAGACTTTCTCTTTCTCTGTTATTTTTCTGCTTTTTGTTGATGTAAACATTCACATCCAAGCCCAAGAGCAGGCAAAAATAGTTTCCAGGCTTCAGAGATTCCACCTCACAGAGCAGGCCTCCCCAGTGTCTCCCTCACTCAGCTCACTGGATGTATTCATCTTCTCATGCTTGCTTTTATCAGAGGAAGAATCAGCTAAGGGAAGCTTATAGCAACAACTTGTGGGATGGAGCCAGAAAAACACTGGCTACCCTGTGGGACGGACATGGAGCCATATGGCATGGTATGAATAAATGTAAAATAAATGTAACCTGCTCCCCAAAGCATATAAAATGCGTTTATTTATAGCACTTTACTGCAAATGTAAAAATCTCTACAATGTATTATTGTATCTTGTGATATGATCTGTTTAATAGGTTATGAGATCCATGGAATGGAGAAGATTCCCAACAGAGGACCAGCTCTAATAGTGTACTATCATGGAGCCATACCTATAGATTACTATTACTTCCTGGCCCGTGTTATCATTCAGAAAGGACGTACCTGCCATTCTGTAGCTGACCACTTCCTCTTCAAGATTCCTGGTACTTCAACTGTTTTATTTGTTCTGGAAATTAAGGCACCCTACCATCATTCAGAAATATTGCCGAGTGTGTTTTGAAGTCATTTCTATACAAAGAAAAAGCATATCTGCTGGACAGTTTAAGAGCTACTAGTCCACAGCAGTCTGCTTTACTATGTTGAACATGTCCATCCATCCTTTGTCTTTCACTTGTCCGAGATCCGATCGCAGAGATAACCAATTCAGTAGAAAGAGCTAAACCTCCCTCTGTCCAACGACACTTTCCAGCTTATAGTATACTCAGCTAGTAAAATACTCAGATAACTCTGTAGTTGTTGGGTGTATAAAAGATGGATGAGAAGCTGAGTACAGAGAGCTGGTGGCATGGTGTAAGAACAATCATCTAATCTTAAATGTGAACAAAGCAAAGGAGATGAAAAGCAGGGTTAGATCAAATTCCATTTCCATCATGGGAGAAGAAGTGGAGGTGGTTGAGGAATATAAATACCTTGGGGTTAATCTGCACAACGGACTGGGCCGGAGATGCAACAATGATGCATCATAAGAAGGGACAAAGCAGACTGAACTTTTTGAGGACGCTAAGATCCTTCAAGGTTTGAAATAAGATGCTGCAGGTCTTCTATAAGTCTGTTGTTGAGAAAGTTCTCTCTTCTCCTGTCATCTGTTGGGGCAGCAGCATCAGTGCCAGGGACAGAGAAAAGCTTGACAAATTGATAAGGAAGACTGGTTCTGTTCTGGGGACGACTATGGAAACTCTGGAGATGATGATGCACAGAAGGATTCTTCATAGGATCAAGGAAATTATGGACAACACTGACCATCTTTTTTATGAGACTGTCTTGGGAAGGGAGAGCATCTTCAGTCAGAGGCTTCTTTAGATTCAGCGCAGTACGGACTGCTGCAGAAGGTCTTTCCTGCCAACAGCCATCACTATCTTCAATAACTCTTTGAAGGATCTAAATTAATAAGCCAGAACAACATTTAAATTCCCTTTGCGATCATTAAAGTATTTTTGAATTGAATTAATTTAAAAGGTTGCTTTTATGGCTAAAGTCCAGCTCACATTACATAATTTTTTGTCGCGATTTTCTCCTTACCACAATTTTAGAACTATTGCCGTTCTCAAATTGTCTCTTGCTTTTATCGTAGCCAGTCATCCTAGCGTATGTGGTGTGCTACGACTGATCCGGGTCATTAGGTAGAATGTCAGGACCACTCCGATCTAATATCAGGCATTTTAACATGTTGGATTGTCTTGGCCTGATTATCGTAGCTTGTGTGGTGTTACCCGACTGGGAGTGAGAACACAGCTTCTTGAATGCAACAGGTAGCCAATGAGAAAGCGCGGTAACATAAGCACGGAGAGGAATCCCAAACAAAGAACAGCTGATGTGGCGCTTTAGAGACTCAAGTGGACATCGGAGATAATATGTGAAAACAACATGAATGTTTATTCAACATTTCGTGCAAGGAATATCCACAGAAATGACAATGAGCTTAATTGGAGTGGAATTGCTACCGCAGTTGATAGACCCGGTAACTTTTCAGCTATTCATCATTAACGTAACATAAATAGGTTACAAAATTTACAAGCTGTCCTGTGTTTTTTTTTTTTCTCCTTTCTTCAAATTCTTCGTGTTTTTAAAAAGCAAATGTAATAATGCTCTGTAGTGAGAAGCGTTTGCTCAGCAAAAACTTGATGGCACCATATGTGTACAGATAATATCTCTTCTAAATTAAATGACAGAATGCTGTTTATTGTTGTAAACATTCACATGCAAGGCCAAGCACAAACCGTTTCCAGGCTTCAGAGCTTCCACCTCACAGTTCAGCCCTCCCCAGTGTCTCCCCCACTCAGCTCCTCCAGACTAGCTAGCAGCAATTAGCAAACACCTGGTGGTCTCAAGCCTTCCATCCCTACTACAGTGTGCATAATACTTCCTTCCTCTTGACCTTATAAGGTTCTCAATATATTTAAAGAGACATCCCTTTGTGTGTATCTAAATTCTCCATTTTGTGTTCTTCTTCCAGGTTTCAAGTTGCTGTTAGAGGTCTTCTCAGTGATCCACGGTCCTCAGGAAGAGTGTGTCCGGGCTCTGAGGAATGGCCACTTGCTTGGTATTTCTCCAGGAGGAGTGCGGGAGGCAATGTTTAGTGATGAGACCTACCATCTTTTTTGGGGAAAGCGCAAAGGCTTTGCACAAGTTGCCATTGACTGTCAAGTGGTGCGTTATGGCAAACTTATATTTTCTTTATTCAGGTTATTACATAAAGTTCATACTTCAAAAATCTTTCTTGGTTAGGCATAGTAAAATGACAACAGATAAATTATTAAAGGGGCAGTTTTATGTAAAATCCACTTTTTTAAAAAAACTGTTGTAGTATTATGTTGTAATATTATTCTCTCATGAAAAACATACCTGGAGTGTTGGCTTGATTCTTTCAGGCATGTTTGAGAAATCCTTTAATCTCCATGGTAACCATTAAGCTGGTCAAAATGCCTGGGTGGACTGAGCGCTGCCTTCGACACGCAGCTCCTCCTCAGAGCTGCAGCTTTCAAACTGCAGAGCTTCCGCCTCACGGAGCAGCCCTGCTCTGCGACTCCCCCACTTAGCTCTTTCAGACTAGCAACCAGCAATTAGCAAACACCTATTGGAACTACACATTTGTTGAGATTATTGTACTAGCTTCTTCTCAGTGAAAAACTGGTAAGAACATTGTTAAAGGGTTAATAGAGGAGTTATGTTGTGATAACTTCCTGAAGGTTGAGTTTTAAAAAGAGCAGAAGTTTTTAAAGAGACAAGAGGCCCAATTTCAATGAGAAAGTATTATACTGGGTGCGTTTGTCTCCTTCTAGCGAGTATGCCTGTGTGGCTACTATCGATTGTAGCCACACACCTGTGATGGATAGGTTTATATATAAATACATTTTCTGTTAACTGTTAATGGTTTTCTCTCTGTATCTCTCTTCCTCTCTCTCTCTCGATCGAGAATAGAAAAAGCAGAGGTAAAAATCCATTTGAACCTAACTGCACATCAGTGTTGTTCAGTTATATGGAATATGGAACCTTTTTCAGCTATAGACTGATCAGTAACTAAATAAGAGTCCCGTTTTGAGGCTCTTTGTTCTGAAAATCTAACGTACCTTGTTTCTTCAATGCTGTAGACCACAGGTGTCAAACTCCAGTCCTCAGGGGCCTCTCTGTCCTGCAGTTTTTAGATGTGCCACAGTTACAAAACACTGGAATGAAATGGCTTAACTACCTCCTCCTTATGTAGATAAGTTCTCCAGAGCCTTAATGACCTAATTATTCTATTTAGATGTGGTGCAGCAGAGGCATGTTGAAAAGTTGCAGGACACTGGCCCTTGTGGACTGGAGTTTGACATTCCTGCTGTAGACCAATGGTTTACTTTGAAAGTTCTCTCTCAATAATCTTACTCATGGAAGAAGTAGTCCTATATCTTGAACAGCATCTATGAGCTTGATTTTGAAAAAAAAAAATGTGCAGCTGATAAAAATACAGTGACCCGTTGAGAAAAACCGCTGCCATGAAAAGAGATTGAAATCTTAACTGATTCTGCTTCCCATTTGTTGCCATAGTTTCCAAGAGTGATGCAACCAGTGTTTAATCATTTGAGAAATCTGCAAGAATGTTTTTGTGTTACTTGGTTGATAAAATCCTTTTGGGAAATCAGATTTCAATTGAGATGTTTATTTTTGATCCAGCTAAATATGCTCACAAAACCTGCTCCAATATGCATGAATTCATGATTGATCATGGTGTCATATCTCCATCTCTAAGCTTATTCTGTATTTCTTTCAGCCAATAATTCCAATGTTTACTCAGAATCTACGAGAGGGTTTCAGATCTCTTGGGACACTAAGTAAGTGAGGAAGATCTTGTGTGTTTTGTGTGTAAGTAAGTGTTGAGGATTCTGTGCTTGTTAAACATGGCATGTTTCTGTGTCTGTCTGTCTGTCTGTCTATCAGTAGCGTTCTAATTATATCTGTACTAGTAGATACATTTTTGTTTATCAGTTGATTTTTTCATCCTGGGATCCTTCTATCCTCTAAAGCACCTCTGGGATATGTTTGCACCTCTGCCTCTTGTTGCAGTTTGTTGTTCCCACTTGTTGGGCTTATTAGGGAAATGGATGGCATGTATGTTCCGCTTGCTGTTGTAGGTAGTCTTGTCACAATAACAAATTTTGCTAGATAGTAAATTGTCCCTGTAATTTTTATGATAAACAATAACATTGTTGTTTGAGACCATTGTCAAGTCATATAATGGTAATGGCATAATAATGTGAAAGACATACTTTCACAGTTTAATGCCTATCAGTCTTAAAGCTAATGTAACTTTTATATTTGTTAAATCTGGGTTTTACATATTTGTTATAACTGTCACTGTTTGACAGTATGTTATGAGACATAAAATCTGAAAAAAAATCAAACGGCTCCATCTCCTCCCTGAGCTATTATGAAGATCTGCAAAAATTCCCTGCTCCTGTAAAACCAACCAGTCAGAGCCAGGAGGAAGGTCTTAGTCCTGCCAATCAGGACTAAGATTGTGTAGGATCGTGTAAGCGCTGCTCAATGAACTAATTTCAGAGCAACAATTTATTGTTTCCACTGATTCATGGCATTCATGGCAAGCTCTACTGTGGGAAGGCGCTATAGTATAGTAGAGAGCAAGTGCGAGAGTGAGTGGCTCCTACACAAACCTGATTGACAGCACTACGAACAAAAAATAATCTCTCAGTATGGTCTGAATATCTGGATGTCTGGATGGAAAGGTATCTAATATAGAAACCCAGACACAACCAAAACTAAACAGTGTGAACGCTCTACTGTACTGAGGAGCCACCCTGAAGACCTGGCCCAGGTGCATCTCATGCCACTAATGGTAAAACTGAAACAGAAAAACAAAACAGACCCTTTAGCAGTGGGGTCATCACCATAATGTCTAAAGTTCATTTCTGAGTTTACCACACTCACCAACCTGATCTAACCTCTAGCCTAATGTTTTTCAATTCCAGTCCTCATGGACTACTACCCTGGATATTTTAGATGTGTCTCTGTTCCAGAAGACCTGATTCACATGACACCAGCACCTTTCTTCATGCATCAAGTGCTGCAGAAGCCTGTTAATCACCCACTTATTCAAAGTCAGGTGTATGGCATGAGGGAACACCTAGGAATCTAGGACATTAAACACTTTCTTGGTCCTGCCATCTTGATCTTAGACTATGGCATCATACAGGTCTGACACTACCCTGTTCATGAGATGTTGAAATATGGAACATTGTTAATTTAAGCTCATGGGTACTGACCGAAAGATACAGTGGAAACAGAGATCTGTTTTGCTCTCTGGGTCAGTAGAATGTGCCAGTCAGAAAATCTAATTTACCACAAACCTGAGATGAACCTACCTGGTGAACACATTCATCGATGTGAGGTATTTGTGCTGTATTTTCTTGGACTGCGACATTGCAAGAAATACCTGTATAATTATTGGCCTGTATTTTTCTTTTCAGAATTATTTCGGTGGCTGTATGAAAGATTTCGTCTTCCTGTAGCTCCAATTTATGGGGGATTTCCTGTGAAATTTCGAACCTTCCTTGGTGATCCTATTCCATATGACCCAAACATCAATGCTGCTGAGCTAGCAGAAAGAGTGAGTTTTTTTTTTTTTCATATTTTTCTGTCGGTCTGAATTTCATCAATACATATCATGTTTTGGTGAAATACATGAAAAATATGAAGGCAGGTGTAGATGAGATCTTGGATCTCAGTGGACCAACCTGTACAAATAAAAGTTAAATTAAAAAAAAATTAAATAAAAGAAACAGTCAAATGATGAATAAGGTGGTAAGAGATACTCATAGATTTACCAGAAATGCTACAGATCCAACGACAGAAAAGAAATGTTTAAAAAATGTCACACTTTAGGCACTTCTACACTGGCAAGTCTCACTCTACCCAGTTAATGAGGTTCGGTTCTACCCCAGTCCAAATGTAACGCAAATAAGTATCTTTGCACAATTAACCTTTTTAGTATTAAAGCGTTGATTATTTTGACAACCCAAATTGTATGTCTCTGACATTGTGAATTTTAAGACTTTTTTAATGTCTGTATTGATACAAGTCTTATAGCTGTTTTTGTTGTCCAGGTGCAGCAGGCGGTCCAGTCTTTGATAGACAAACACCAGCAGGTCCCTGGGAGCATCTTGAGAGCCTTGTTAGAAAGATTCTACACAAAACGCAAAGATTACCAGCATCAGAATTAAAAACGATACGTCCAATTTATGATCCGATTTGCACATAAGAAGATGAACTTTACTGTCCCGGAGGAAATTTTGTTTTGGGTGCAGACTCTGACTGCTGCGTCATCCAAAATAGTGCCCATCCCTTTACATTCACACATCATACCTGAAAGATTGATGCATAACATTCTAACTTAGAAATGACTGGTTGCATTCAGCATGCACACTGTCCTATTGGCTGTTTGTATTATGTCATTATCTCTCTCTACAAAACTCAACCTTATAGTAGGATGGGAAAAGGAAACAAAAATGAAGTTGTAAAAAATAAAATACATTTTATCCATATTAAATGTGGTAAAACTTGAAGAATATGGGAAGTATTTTTATGAACTGTACATGCATAAGTGCAAAATGTCATTGTATGTCCTGAGTGGGTGTTTTTTTTTTTGTTTTATTCATTTTACACCCAAAAATGGTGAGGGGTGAGGAACAGTAACAATATTCCCTATGAATGACCTCTATGCATCATGAGCGGTTGTACCTGGTTATGATCCTGTCACTTTGTTTTGGTCTCACTATTGGGCAGTGTTTCCTAACCCTGGTCCTCAAGACACACTGCTCTGCATGTTTTAGATATTTCCCTCCTTAAAGTGCCTCATTCAGTTGATTGCAGTTCAGCAAACACCTGTTAATTGAAATGACCTGTGCTGAAGCAAGAAAACATCTAAACTATGTAGGCCAGTGAGCCCAGAAGACCAGAGTTGGGAAACACTGCTATAGGGAGTGTGGATCGGTGAAGTGATGTCGTACCCAAAATCTTCGATTCTCAACAACTTGATTGATGCAAATCTTTCACATTGATATTTGGAATAAACTTTGTGATCAGCTTCACTCTCTCTTATTTGGGTTAAGCTTTGGTGTCGCTAGTTTTTTTTTGTTTTTTTTAGCAGGAAGGATCAGCTGTTTTATATGTATTTATATTGAAGAAGTTGAGAGGTCTGTGATCTTAACTCTACAAATATATAGATAAAACAAATTCACATGAAGGCGAATAAATTCAACAGATGCTGAAAATATTAGAAACTTTTGTTTGTGATGGTGGTGATGTATCAAACTTGATTGCATTTACATTTACATGTGGTGATATGTAAAAGGTACATAATCATCTATAACTGTGTTATTTAATGTTGGTGCTCTTCTCTTCCAGCTAACTGAACAGACTGCCATGAAGACAATTTCTATCACTTTTGATGAACTTCTCTTAATTTTAAGGGAGGTTCTGTTCTCACCAGCTCACTTACAGCTCAGATGTAACTTCTTTTATGTTTTGAAACTCAAACTGTTTTACAGACATCATAGCATAAGAAATCTCCTTTTTACACATTTAGCTGCTGTGTTGTCTTTGAAAAAATCCCTGTTATTTTTATGTAGATCATAGTACTGCTTGAAACAAAACTACAGACATTCATTAGGCACCTGCCTTTAGACATGATAAATTGCTGTCTTGATATTCTGTTATAAACCAAATTTTTTGCAAACCATCAGAGGGCTTAATATATCTTTTGTTTTGAAAATAGTTTTCTGTGTACTTCAATTATGCATTTTAGTTTTTGATGTTTTCTTTAATTTACATGCAATCCGTTTACTTGCCCTGTGACATGGCATAGTTGCTAAATACATTATGAACTTGTTAGGCCGAACAGAGACAACGCTGCGAAGGCCTATTGTTTATTATTAGGCCCAAGCAGCAAAGCGCTGCGAAGGCCTATTGTTTTCATACTGTTTATTATTATTGTTATTATTATTATTATTAGGCCCAAGCAGCAAAACCGTTGTGAAGGTCTATTGTAATCATAGTGTTTCTTATTATTATGATTCTGTCCCGCTTTATCATATTCAAATACCAAATTTGGCGGACGCATCAAGCCTGTGTGAAATTTAAGGTCTTTTAAGGTCGTCGCAAAAATTGCAAAAGAGACGGCTCAAGTCAAACAGGAAGTCGGCCATTTTGGATTGAATTTCCAATTTTGACCCTATTTTGGCCGTTTACAGCCTTCGCATTTGATAGAAGTCCTTCTCGGAGGACTTCGATCAAATGGCTTCAAACTCGGTCAGATTGTTCATAAGGAATGGCTGATTAAAAGTTATCAAAGTTTTGCATTTTTGTGCATACTGAAGGGGGGTTGCCTGGTGTCAAAGTTCGCCTATTCGCCATAAAAACAAAACTGTTGTGTTTCCTTCACAAAAATTCACAGAGGCACCAAACTTTCAGTGATTGATCATCATCGGGTGTCGTACAATACCCAATGGTACATCACATCACTTAAGCCACGCCCCCTGAGAACAGGAAGTGTCATGTTTTACTCTGAACGGTCTCTATCTGACCCCTTTGACCTAATCAGCATGAAACTGTGTCCAGAAACAGAAGACATGTTGGTTTGATGTGGATTCCAACCCCAACCAGTTTCGATGGAGCACGTGGGTGAAACCAAAAGTCCCTCCAAATTAATTCTTTCCACAGACGCATCCACATATGGGCAGTTCCCCAGTAAATTAGCAGTGGCCCTTCGGTCTTGTTGACCTGACGCCACTACATGGGCCTCAACAGTAGGGTGTGCTAATTTAAAGCTGGCTGGTTTATAGAGAACTATCTGCAAAATCGGGCTGTATGATTTTGCAGATCATATAGCAATTATATGATTATTTATTTGCACACCCAACAAATGGGCCTACAGTTCTCGTCCTATGGATAACTGGTGTGACGGTCCTGGTGCTGTTTCCCCCAGTGGAGGGAAATACAGAAGACTATAGATAAAGGAGGACAGACTCAACTTCTATCATTACCAGTTAGCCAATAGGCTGCAACATGATGGTTAAAACAAAGCCCACTGGATTAACCCAGGCTACATGAATAACAGAAACTATGCAATCATATACAACCCTTACATCCTTCAACAAATAGATAAATTTCTCTCACTGGAGGTGTAAAGAATTGAAGACTTGGAATAAGTGTGCAAGGGGGTAGACTTTATCCCATTTGACAAGATTAATAATACAAAATGGAACTGACAATGGAACTAATAAGCCCAAGTGACAAATTTTTAGAATATCAACAAAGTAAATCCATAACATTAATTTAATCTCAATAAATTTAGGTCAGAAATACCTAGATTAAAGTTCCATCTGTAAAATTTCTTTAATCATAATCTAAATTTTTCATTTATTTTTGACAGTATCCTGTGTAAGATAAATTAATTTACCTCTTCCTATGGTGGAATGGGAGATTGATTTGTCAGTAAACTTTGACCAAAATTTCTGGTCCCTTCATATGTCTAAGAACTTTTGAAATGACTAACTCAATTCACGATTAAAATTATACAAAATTTTCCATAGTACACTATACAGGTTAAAAGATGTACAGAATGGGTTTTGCATCATCTGATCCCTGCTCACAGTGCATAGGCAATATGAAGGTATATGAAATATACCTGTTAATTACGCCCACACATTCTGGTTCTGTCCACCTGTTCAAAGGTTCTAGTTCTGTGAAAATGTATGAGGTGAGGTGTTCTGGGTACGTCCCACTGGGAGGAGGCCCCGGGAAGACCCAGGACAGGCTGGAGGGACTATGTCTCTCGGCTGGCCTGGGAACGCCTTGGGATTCCCCTAGAGGAGCTGGAAGAAGTGGCCGGAGAGAGGGAAGTTCTTAAGCTGCTGACCCTGCAATAAGTGGAAGAAAATGGATGAATGGATGGATGGATCGATCCAAGTGTCTGGAGTAATTACTCCTCTCCATCAGTTCACTTTCTTGGCAAACTTAGATGATGTCAACTTGGAGACAAGCTGAAGTTCATGTGTTTTTTACAGCCTTTGAAGGATGTAAAAAGGCTTGTAGAGTGAAATGCATTGTGAAGTTCCTTTGGTTTCAACTGTTTGGTTCATCCATTTGGATTATGACTCAGGCTATATTTGTAAATAAAATAAAAATGTCCTAACATATAGTTTATTTAAAATCTTGCTTATTGTTGCATTTTCACATGAAAACATATTTAAGTTACATTTTCACAGTTTAAGACAGTTAAAAAAAAAAACAACAACAAATAAGCAATATTAAGGCCAGAAAATGACCACAGTGAACTTTATTAATTAGACTATTAGAGTGTCTAATTAAATTCAAATAACATTTTACAAAAATAAGAATAATCAAAAGTGAGCTTTTATACTTTTATTGAATGTTGTAGCACTTTTGACTTTACTCACAGAGCCTTCAACCAAGGGGAAAAAATTGTTTTTTTTTTCTGTGAACAACTTTTTTTGTCACCACATACATTACATGTATTTTTTTTTTGTCCTTAATATATCGTCATAGTTACAGAAAACATGGTGGCATAAAACCTCTACAGACATCTTTCACAGTCTGAACTCAAGAAGAGAGGAATGTTTTATTTTTTTAATCATTTACAGTTTCCTTACATGTATTTACAGGCAAGTACTTTAATTGAAGGGAACACCCTCCACACCCAACTTCAAGTAACTCTTTAAACAGACGTCTGTATAAAACAAAGACTGTACAGGTTTAAATAGAATCCTCTCAATAATGCCAACTTTGTCTATGCTTAATCATTAAAAGCTGAACTTTTAGAGGTATGGATTCAGTGGAGATCCATATCTCCTGCTGATTTTCACAATAAATATTAAAGAGAAATTGTGGATGCTAGGAAACAACACATTTCTTTAATCTGGAGAGTTTAGATTTCTCAACAAATTGATTTGTTTGTGAACAATCAATAACTGCTGTTCCCACAGTTGTCCTGCAGAAGGTATAGTTAACAGCAGCTAGCTTTGAAAAGTTTGAGTATTTGATGTAAACTAGCCTGATGTTTCAATATTTCTTTCTATTTTATTATATTGAATCTTGCTTTAACAAGTACCAGCAATGAACAAAGGTGAACACCCTGTTTTTTGTTTTTACTTTTAAATGCTCTTCTCCTATTCTAAGACCTCATCAAGGTTAAGGTGATCCATAATTAAAACATGAGACATATACACTTTTTAAAGTAAGTGACAATAAAGAGCACTAAAATATAAAGATTTATTGACAGCTGAAGACAAGACTTGTAGACATAACTGCTGAAAAAAACATTTAACCTGATCCAACAGCTCAACAGAGTGGCACAAAATGACAAAGACTCATAAAAACACAAATCCAAATACACAACACACACAGTGTGTTCGAACAGTGAATTCTCTGATCCATTAGCCACATTCTAATATATATATATATAAATCAGATTATATATTCTATATATTTCTCTGGTTCTCATAATTCCTCTAATTAACTCTAGTACTGCTTCCTACTTTTACATTGGCTTTTATAAAAAATGGATTGGCTGCCTTTAATACCTGTTGAGAAATGTGAGACACCTGATCAAAATAAAAATGACTCTGCACTTCTCCAGGAGAGGGTGCTGCTGCAGTCAGTGACTCCATGGAACCAACTGAACCTAAGTGCACTATATTCTGTATTCTGTGAAGAAAATTCTCAAAATGAAACCAAACCCTCCTGCATAGACAAAGTCAGCTTAAAAAAAAATCTGATTAACCCTCTCAGGCTCAAATTACTTGCAAAGACTAGCTAAGTAGCATTTAGCTGTTGCAAATCTGCAACATCTGCTGGGAGAGGGTTAATTGTTTTCTAATACAAATTCACTGTTGCAGATCCTGGAGAGAAAACCTATAGTCAAGATCATTTCATTTGATGTATTACAGGAACGCATGCCTGCTAATTTATTTTAAACTACTGCTTTTTTTTCCCGGCTATTTTTCCCAACATTTTTTTGTGCCGTGTCCTAATCTGTTGGTCACACAACAAGAGCTCTGTATTTTTATTTGGAAACACATTTTTTCAAAAACATACTGATTGCAGTATTTTATTCAATTGTATGATAAAACCGGCCAATCTAGAATATTAAATTCAAGGAAAGGTTCCACTTTCTGCATCTTGATGGAAAAAAGTAAGGCACCCATCAAAGATTTCCTTAAAGATTTTAACCAGTAAAGTTAAAGTATTTTTAGAACGGTTATATTTTGAGACACCATTTCAAGCAACCCTCCAAAATTGTTGATCTCATTTTAAGTTTGAATAGAGCAGACACACTCATGCATATGTTTGTCTGTTCCCACAAGACTCATCTCACAGGGTTATTATCAAATATCTCAGATAACAATTATTTTTAATTAATTTCCAAAGTATTTACATAGCATGTTGATTAGGGCTCTTCTGCCCCTTCATTTCCCACACAGAAAGTCAGGATCATCGGTAGTCATCTAGAATTATGATAAAAAAAGTTTGAATTTTTTTAGAATAAAATGGCTACAGCTGCAGGCAATCATTAAACTTGTTTGAAAAAACATGTTATGCACTCCTTGCTTTTAAAACTTCAAAATATTTGCTGAATCTTTGCACAGAACATTGCCCCATTTATTTTGATTTTAAGATGTTTTTATGCAGTTATTGTTATCAAACGTATTTGTATCACTCAGTAATGTACTTTATGAGCATTACACCAGTATGAAATGCAAGCAGTGACATCACATGCATGATTTCTGTTATACCTGAAGGTTTTTGGCACAAACTAGAAAAATAAACAATCTGATATGCCTTGCAAATTTATTGAACAGCTTAACTTGATTGTTTCATTTCTTGCATTACACTATAATTTTATGTTTCATCAACTTCCTAAAGTTATGGTCGAAGTAATTTTTTTTTTTACCAAAAGTGTTTTTTTGTTTTGTTTTTTGCCTAAATTGTATTTTGGCAAAAGCATGTAGTGATTTTTTTTTTTATTATTATTATTTTATTCTTTTTTTTTTTTTTTTTGCCTAAACCATATTCTTATGTTTTGGCAAAAATGACTTAGGTCATTATTTGAAGAAGGTGACTATATTTTTACTGTTAAAAATGTCAAATTAATCTAACACAAGAAATAAAATTTGATTTTTTTTGTTGATAGGTTGATATTTTAGATGTGATACAGTAAGCTGAAAAGCATTTTTTTCATTATTCAGTAATCAGGCCCATTAATAAGCAAACTACAGAAGTTCTTTCTACTTTTTAGCTCATTTGAATAAATAATAGATACTTTAATACTATAAACATTATTCACAGTACTATGTAGATTTTTTCAAATCAGCATGACTCGCAGGTTAAGATGTAGAGTTCTAATTTTTAACTTCGCTCACTTTGTGTTGGAAACATATCACCAAACTGATGGTAGTTGCTACTGAAGCTAATAGTCTGTTTTTGCATAAGAAGTTACTTGTTTGCATTTCAGTGAAAGTTTTTTCTAAACATTGATAGGTTCCATGACACATATAGACTGAACTTTCTCAGTCTTTTCAATTTTGTTGTATGTGTAGAGATGTGTTGAGTAGGGTTGAAATGATTCCTCGAATGATTATTAAAATTCCTCGAAGAAAATGTACCTCCCGGAAGCTTTGTTAATTTATTTTTCATTATTTAGCACATGTCGACTGGGACATTATTTGAGTTGCGCAGAGCTCAATGCTAAGTGTTAGCAGCATAACATCCAATTTTCAAGTTCGGACCGTGGGGGATTTTATTGATTGATGATAATTGTTTTGGGGGACCGATAAGCATCCTTAAAGTGACTGGCGCCATGCCTGGAGTACGACAACCTTTCTCCTCTGAGAGCTGCTGGTTGAAAGCGAACGGCGGGAAGAGTATTTATAGATGAGCGGATAGACTGAATGGCGGGCGGCTGAGTAGCTGATGGTTACAGTGTAAGTGTAGCTTTACGGACGAACCGCACAATAAACTTCATATCATCCTGGTCTCAACAATCATTGTGATGAGTAAATGAGTTTCTGAGTGTGAGAAATGAAGGTGCTGTAAATATACCATCGTAATATTCCTCCGTTCTTACTTTGGTTCCCTGGTCTACCGGTCGTCTTTCCCCCCCGGATGACTAAATGACAGCAAAGAGCAAATTCAGGCATGCAGCACCTCATCCACCAGAACTTCTCTGCATTCTGTCAATCACACTCACACGCACACGCAGACTCAGTTTTGAAATAAAAACACTTCAAGATAAAGGCCAAATAAATTACAATGACTTTGGTAATTTTTACAGTACCTTTTCTTTGAATCAAAACGATGTTTCATATTGCAGCTGAGAACTGCAAATCCTTGTTTATTCTGACTAAGGTAGCAGCCTTCCAACATTTTCTCTTCTTCTCCATCTTGCTTCCCTTTTCATGACATGTTCTTCTCCCATCATCTGTCCATTCTACACATTTTCCTTGGTCACCACCGCAGATGTGTAAAGACTGGTTCCACTGAGTGGCCATTTTTTTACATTTCTAGGATTCTGTGCAACTGCTGTGGTAGAAAAACAACTTGCTGATTCCTCTTTATATTTCATCCTTTTAGTTTGTTCCTTTCTGCTTCATTCAGACAGACTTGGTTCATTTCATCAATAAATACATAAATAAATGATTGGACATAAATGCTACTTTGACATCTGGCTTTCTATAGTTCACTATTTGTGTGGAGAATAAAAGTATCCCTAAAATATTAACATTTAGAGACAAAGAAATTTACTAATCCTTGCCAAGTTAGAGTTGTGCTTTGAATAACTACTAAAAGATGAGTTCCAGGAACCTCGTGGCACTACCAAAACAGGGTGTTTATCATCCATTCTACACCTTACATTTAAAAACTTAAAGTCGTTTTTAAAAAAAAACCGCATTGACTAGAAGAAGGACACTGGTGTCCTCATTACCCATTGACCAACAAGTAAGTGTTTTGAGGGTGACAGTTAGGAGGTTAAAGTCTGCATAATCATGTTGGAACTGTTCATGTTTGACTGGATATAATTTATAATTTGTATAATGGTGTACATTATCTCTGTTTTCAACAGGGGTTTGTTTAAGTCAAACAGAGCATCAATATATTCTCTTGTTTTAAATCAAGAATGGTTTAAAACAAGTAGGAGTGGCAACTAGATCCATTAGTTTGAAGAGGCTGCAATGCGGGGTGTGAAAAAGTAGACTAAGGATATCCACAAATCCTCCAACTGTTTATAGAACAACATGATGCTGCACTGCTACCATCATAGCAGATAAACTACAACGTAGTCTCATATTCCAGTCGCTCATGCACCATGGCATCATCCTTGTACATCAGACGAGGAGGAGTCATGGAACAGTCCATAGCCAAGATGACTTTTCGTATACTGCGGTCAAGAACGTGACGTTCCCAGGCTGGGTATTGATTCCTACAAAGGTCAAGTTTGATAACAGTCTCGTCTAGGCGTGGAGCACGCGATGAAGGAGTGGATGGCACTGGGTGTCGGACCTGAAACACTGGGATACAGCTATCCCGTTCCGAATACTTTCCAGTGTCACGCTCTAAAGTTCCAGTGGCTCCTCGGTTGGAACGCAGCGAGTTGGTTCCACCATCTGAAGGTAGTGTGGAGAACTGAGCTGTTGCGTCCATATCAAGCCCTTGGCAGCTAGCAGAGCGTCCAAAGCGAGCACCATTGGGATGGAAAAAAGCATAGTACATGAGCATGAAAACCAGACCAGTAAGGAAACTGCTGAAAATGACACAGAGTGCTGGGACTGCAAAGGCGTCAGTGGTTTTAGGTGTTCTGTAAAGATACCACAATGCACTGAGAGTGGCATTCTCCACCAGGATCACTAGATAATAGATTGACAGCCGATACCTGCACAAACAAATGAGATAGAATAACAAAAAGTATATTAGGTGGAGGACTTTGTAGTATTAGTGAGATTAAAAACAAAGGAAATACTGTTTAAAGTCTGAATTTCAAGTGATGAGCTTAACTAAAGAAAATAGCTGGTAACTGAAGGTGGTTGTCAGGATCTCGGGTTGTGGATTTTTTCACGATTTGCATTATGATTATTTGTGTCTGCCTGTCTTTTGTCATTTCTTGTTTTCTCGTTCCTTATTTTGAACAGCCTTTGTTTCTTTCCTTACAACATCTGTTCGTATTTTAGTTAGTTAATAATGAATAGTTATCCAATATTCCTTTTAGATTATGTACTGCCTGTTCTGTAGTTTGTTTATTGCTCCTGATCCTCTATTCCATTAATGTCTCCTCACTACTGTGAGTTTCTCTAATCAGTCATTTGTTCCTCACCCAGTCAAGCTCCCAGCATTTAAGTTCTTCTTCTCTCATTCACTCCTGGATTCGGCTGTTTTCCCATTTCATCTCCCCACATCAGTTTGTTAGATTTTACTTCATGTATTATACAACTAACTTTGCTTCATAAAAATATCAAAATATGAAGACGTTCTCTCTGCGCCTGGATACTTTGTTTTGTTCATGATAATGATGGGGGGTCTCATGCATTATTGTGGTTGCTAGTTAACTAGCTTGAAGCACACCTTATCTATTGCTTGTTTATTTAGAGGCATATGCAATCTTTGTTTTGTTTCCTTTTTGGTCTTAAAAACAAAAGCCGCTAGTGAAGACGTCCCTCTGATCAAGCAGTAAGCTTCCATTCTTCATTGGAAAGTCCCTGATTCTCAAGGGTCAGTCAAGTAGAAAAGAGCTAGTGTAGCTCAGGACAGAGTTTCTCAAGCTTTATTGGGCCAGCGCCCCCTATTCACTATCCAGGACCCATGCCGGCCCCCATCAAGTAATTTGTAGGTTACTTTGCACTGAATATAATTTTATTATTCATATTACTATCATTGTTGTTTTCATTTTTATGGTTGTTTCTTTATTTACCATCAAAAATAATCTCCCAGAGAACAAAAAAGCAATATGAATAGAAATTATTTTTACAGGCGTCTAAGAAAACTGCAATGGACATTCAACTGGTAGACTTATCAGCAGCCAGTCAGAGTGGAAAAAAGTATTCCTGTTCTGTGCAATTGTCCGACACGCAAGTTGCTAAATTTTAAAAGCTGTAGAACAATACCACTTTAAACTATTTGCAAAAAACTGTGGTCTGCAACACTAAAACATCAGAAGAACTGCAACTATATTAATCATAACTCGTCTTCTCTTCAGTGTTTCTGTCAGTTTCTTGTGATGCAGCTCTGTTCTGCCTTTAGGAGAATGGGACATATAATCCATAAAATATCACCCCCATGGCATTTACTGTGAAAACCAGGGCTTTCAATGGAAAAACAAAAGTTCCAGATCCGTTTAATGTCATACAAATATGAGACAGAAACATGGATGATGTTTTTCAATAGACCTTTCTATTAATTTATAGATTAATAGTTTAACTGTGCAAAAATCTGCATTTGTAGATGTCTGTTTAATTTAATTTCAACAAAACTTGTTTCCCTTGCCTGATACTGTTTTATTCTAAGGAAGTGATATTCTTGTGTTTTCGTTGTGTATATAAATTGTTCCAATGCTCAAATAATGTTATATAATATTTAACATTAATACAACCCGCTACAGTTTTCTGTTTGTAAACATGATGGTAGCAGTTTTGGACGCATAGCACTGACAGATGGACTTGGCTATCTATCTGTGTAGGGTAGGAAAATCTGACGAGGTTGCACTGATAGTCAGAACACCGTCCCGAACCCAACTACTGTCCTTTGTTCATTTGCCTTTCCCCCTTCTATTTGCCCGTTGCTGTCAGATTACTTTTAAATAAAAGCCACTAGTGCTCAAAAAACTACAGCAAAAGATCAGCTTCTTTCTCTGTGCAAGCTGCCATTTTGTGAAGTTCAAAATGCTCTAAATCCACCATATTAACATTCCAAAAATATGAATATAGGTCCTTCACAGCAGTGAATGATCAGTAAATAGAGAATCAGTTATCCAAAAGTTCATTTTGAATTCAGCAAACTATTGAAACTTTGTTTTCCCAAATACTATTTTTGTTTTATTTCTGCTTTGCATTGTGATTTGTTAGTTTGCCTTCACTGACAACACTCTTCAGTACTAAAAAACTAAATCTTACAAAAATGTCTGTTTTTGTTGACAAATTAATCCTTTTATAACTATGTCCCCTTATTGTTGTAAAGAAATGTTTTCACCCCATTCTTAAATTAGGTTAAATGTTTTGGGCCTTAAAACAAGTACTCTGCAGAATCTAAATTAAAGCTAACCTTTTCCGTTTACAAATACCTTCCATCTAAAAAAAATATGTCTTCACAAGGTTAAGATAAGAGTGTGCTCATAAGTGTTTTCACCTTGTACATCCCTCTTTGACGTTGAACCAGGAAAAGATATATATTATGCCCACCACCATATCAAACACAATCTCCTCCCATTTGCTGATGCAGAAGTCTGTCTCACAGTGGACAATCCAGAAAGTCATGATGCACCAGTGCAGGACAATGAAGATGCCAAAGTAGAGTTGAAAAACAGAGGCAAAGAGGGCAAATGTGACGACCCTGGCTGCAATAGTGAAGAAGTGCCAGCAGAACTGTATTATAACTGCAAGGTAGCCAATGGGCTTTTTGTCGTCCCGAGACTCTCGTAAAGCCTTTTGGTAGGAGGCTAAAGCCCATGCAAGAGAGACAAGTGAGGCTGCTGCTGTCATCCCTAGAACAGACAGAAAGAAACACAGGAGGTTAAAGTTTAAAGACCAATGCTTGAACTAAACACAACAGCAGTCACAAATATTTCTGAATGTACTAATGTAAAAATCTCCTAACAGTAGAGACAGAAAGTAAGCAGAAAAATGTTTCATGGGTCTCAGTCAAGTTGTTCAAATTTTCAAGAAAGTGTTTGAGGACTGCAGTGTAATTTGAAAAGTTTTTTCAAATTGGACTATTAAAACGCATTGAAACAAAAAAGACTCATTGTGGGAGTCCCCCTCCCCCTCCCCCGATTTTTCCTTTACGATAATCTTACAATGTCCTGCAGTGTGTGGTGTGTAGAATTTGCCCGATCTAAAATTGGACATTGTCTTGGTCCGATTATTACAGTCTGTTGGGTTTTCCCTGACTGAACCCTGTTGAATGTGACAGGTAGCCAATCAGAAAGCGCGGTGACGTAAGAACGAAGGGGAATCCCAAACAGTTGACATGGCAACTGAGAGTCCGGTGGACTATTATATGTGGTCATGCTTATTCAGTGAAAAATGTTAACTACAAAAACAGAACTCACCTCCAAATCATAGTGCAGCAAATAGAGCGGCTGCTCCCGCCGTCTTTTATCAAACGCCTTTTCTTTTTATGTTTTTTATCGCTTAAAATGATCCACAAACTATCACTACTGTTCCTACATTGTCATCTGTGTTTGATTATTGTAAATTCACATATGGTATATTAGGGTTTTACTGGATTTTCTTCTGGAATCGGGATGTTTGCCAGTGGAATCAGTTCGATGTTTTGAGGGACTTTCTGAACGTTTTTTTATTTGTCTATCTAGATGCTATTCTGATCTACTCCAAAAACATTACTGAACACAAAAGACATGACTGCCTTGTTTTGCAATGCCTCTTAGAAAATAAGTTGTTTGTAAAAGCAGAGAAATGTGAGTTTCATCAACCATCAGTCACATTCCTGGGATTCATTCTTGAGGGCGAACAGGTAAGACCCACCAAGGAGAAGATTAAGGTTGGCCAGTTCCTGAAACACGCAAACAGCTCCAAAGGTTCCTCGGGTTCACCAACTTCTACTGACGGTTCATTCGTAATTACAGTCAAACCGCACTACCACTCATAACACTTTCTTCCACCAAAACTTCATTCATCTGGACATCCAAAGCTGATGCAGCTTTCTGGCAGCTCAAATTGCTTTTTTCTGAAGCCCAGGTGCTCGTTCAATTCTATCCCAGCAAACAATTCATTGTAGAAGTAGAAGCTTCAGAAACAGGAGTAGGAGCTACTCTTCCAGTTTGCTGATTCCGATTGTAAAACTCATCCATGTGCCTTTTTCTCCCACAGATTATCCCCTGCAGAACACAACTATGACGCGGGTGATCGGGAACCACTTGTCATTAAGCTTGCTTTGGAGGAATGGCGGCACTGGTTGGAGGGCGCAGAACATCCCGTGATGATCTGGACAGATCATAAGAACCTCTCTTACCTTCAATCAGCAAAAAGACTCAACCCCTGCCAGTCCCGTTGGTTCTTGTTTTTCTCTGGATTAAATTTGCCCATTTCCTGCATTCCCGGTTCTAGAAACATCAAGCCTAATGCACTCTATTGACTATATTCCCCTGATGACTCACAAAAGGTTCCTGCCATTATTATTCCACCCAATTGTTCAGTCGCCTCCGTTACCTGGGAAATCGAAGACCTCATTCGTCAAGCACAATAATCCCCACTTCCGTCACAGCCCAAATTATTCATTGGATCCACTCCATTAAATTCTCCGCTCACCCTGATAACAGTCACACCCTTGTCAAACCACATATTCTGGTGGCCATCAGTACACAAAGATGTCAAAGAATACGTCCTGGCCTGTCCCATCTGTGCAAGAAACAAATCTTCTCATCAACCTCCTCCAGGTGGTCTCCTGCTACCCCTTTCCATCCTGAAGCACTCTTGGTCACACGTCTCCATCGACTTCAAAAGGTATGACCGCCATCATTGACCGTTTTTCTAAATTATGTCATTTCATTCCACTCAGAAAACTCCCCACAACTTCCCAGACTGCATTACTCCTTCATGTTTTCCAATTACATGGCGTACTTCAAGAAATTCCTACAAGGTATGAAAACATTTCTGCCGAGTTCCTGGCTTTCTGGTTTCCCCCTCGTGACGCCGTGGATTTTACCCACTGGTTGCCTGAGTCCTCTCCCATCTTTACTGAAGAATTGTTGACAGTTCCTGGATTCACCGGTGGCAGTCGGATCACTGTCTGCCCTCCACCACAGCCTCTACCATCTACCTCCAAAGAACTCTCCATCTGGACTTCACACTGGAACCTGGATCATCTCAAGGACCCCTGCAAAGAAACCACAGCGCCGAAGTCCACAGTAATTCCCCCTGGTGGAAACTCATCAACTCATCAAGTAAGGTTATTCCATTTTCCCCTGAAGTCCCTTTGTCCAATTCACCTTCAACTCACCAACGCTCTCCCTTTATCTTCAGGTGTTCATAACCCCGGCTTCCATTCACAGGATAAGAACCGCACATTCTCAGATTTCATCATTGTCAAAATAAACTTTATACATCTGATTCCCTATTTTCCTGATTGTGTTCTGCATGTGGGTTAAAAGATGTGAACCCACCATGACATCATTTAGTACAGGCGATTCAATACTGTCATTCAGCCATGTTTCTGTCAGGAACATGACATCGTGATGTTCCTGTTAGTGATATTCATGTTTTATATCAGTATAAGTGACTTGGTGGGAGATAGCTCCTGAGTTTGCAGTTGCTTTAGATGGGATGAATGTGAGGTTTGATTTCAGACTGTTGGATTTTGTATTTCTCTTATTTGTAAATTTTCTTTAGTGATCCAGACAGGTACTGTCCTGTTTTATAGTGTTGGGGGGCCAGACACCTTCTGGGGGGAAGACGGGTGTAAAGCTACTTTCTGGAACCCAGTCTCAGACCTCTGAAATGTAGAGTGGTGGATTCTCTGGGGAGTCAGAGCTAAGATGGCTTAGATGAAGTAAAATCTGATTTGTTAGCACTAAGAAGAGAAGTACAGAGGAGAACTTGTTGATTCATTCCATCTGTAAATTTGAGAAACTCGGGTCTTGGAGAAGACATTTCTTCAGAAGTATCTTGGAACTTTAATGAAGGAGTGGGAGAGGAAAGAGGGGAGAGGCGGGAGGAATAGTTTGTTCCTGATAAGTCATGTGTGGCATCCTAATCAGAATTTCTTGAGCCTGTTCATCTGAAATGGTTATCATGTTGTTGATAAAATGAAAAACGTTGGCAGCGAGTAGCTTTAACACATGTTTATTAAGATGGTGTCCACATTGTCCAAAGAAATAACACTCCCAGAAGATCCTGAGGTTTTCAATGAAGGTCACTGAGCTGGCAGAGCAGGTTTTTATGAGCTGATTGTTTATCATGACCAATCTGGAGTATTTTTTGTCCCCCCATTGAGCTATTAGTATTACTCCACTGAGAAACAACTTCCGTTTTAGTTTTTCAATAGTATTCAGAAGAAATATTTCAATATTTTCTCCTTTATATCTGACAGTGTCACTAGGAAGGAAATCATTCTGGTTCTCTTAACATTGCAAAAATGACTGATTCCATGTATTTCCTGATCTCTGACAGTAAACACTCTTGGCTTATATTTCATTTTCTTGGTAATTGTGATGGTAATTTCATATTACCATCACAATTTAAGTGACAAACAGGCAATTGTAGGCATAAAATGTAATTTCTTTTAAAGTTGTAATGAATAGAAAAAAAGTGCTTTTCACTTTTTGGTCCTGGCCTTTGAGTAGATCCAAAAATTATATTCTGATATTTCAACATAAAGCTTGAGAATCTCTGCTAAAAAAAGACTGGATGAGATTAAATTCATACATGAAATTTTAAAATTATTTGTAAACATGCTAGATTTGTTTTTTATTACCTTTTTTGAGAATTGGTGGTATATAAATCTACTGAATAGAAAGTAAAAGTCAAAAGGTGTTGGGAGTTACCTTGAACAGCCTGGAGATTGTGTGTTTGTATGATGATGCACAGCTGCAACACCAGCTGAGGTGCACTCTCCAGAAAGGTGGCCAGTAAATGCAACATGCTCACATCAGCAAACTCATACACCATCTTCCAGTAGTATCGCCAATGTTCTGATTTCGAACTCTGACGACTCCGTATTCCCAGATACATGGTACGGAAATACCTGCGCAAAACAGAAAAAAAATTCAACTCGGTTATAAAATCACAGGTCAACAGAACAACAATGCACAGTAAACTTTCATCAAGACACTTTCTGTCCTAATTCCATGACAAGTGGGCAGCGAAAAAATCACTTCAGTAAAAAGCTATTCAATATTAGTGTAACTATCACTGTCTGAAGGAAGTCTGTCTTGTGTCTGGATAAATTTCAAGGACAATGTAAAACTTTTGTTTTTAAATGAAATGGTACAAACAAGAACCTTTCATAACCAAAGAATAGTTATGAATGCAGTCTGATTCACTAAAGCCAATGTTTTAGAATCTGATTCTTGATGTCAGTTTACTGCAATTAAATCCAAAATTAAAGTGTAGTGGTAGACCCACACAAAAAACCAGATTCCTTAAAAAAAAACAAAAAGAAAACTGATTTTATGTTAACTTGGCTGCAAGACATCTGCACACTAAAAACAATTACATTGATTTAAATTCAGATTTTATAGAATTCTTGTTCAGAGAAACATGCTGTCAATGTGTGTATTCATTGACAACATAAGTTGTATATGTGTAGAAATATTTAATAAGTATTTCTATTCCTAACCTGCTGTGTTTAGTCTGTCTAACATGTCTATGTCAAATTAAGAAACCCTCTTAAAAAAACATATTTCCTAATAACTGGGTAAAAGTGATTAAATTTTCTTTGTTATATATAGATATTTCTAGATTTATTTTACACTCAATAAATGAGTAGCTAATGATTAACCAAGGATTTCCTTTCAGCTGAGCAATGAGATACAGGTGATTTTACCATTTGCTAAAAAGTTAACTTGAGGCAATAAAGTTGCTGCTGAGGGTCGTTAGTTCTCGCCTGCAATTACCGTTGTTTAAAAAAATTACCTGGGTAGAAATATTGCCAGAGAAAGTTCTGGTGATGGGGAAGAAGACTCATATTTTTTCAGCATGATTCAGTCGAAACAAGATATTTAGATACACTGAATGAAAAGACATCCATTTTTCACTGCCTCTCATGTTGGTATTTAGTTTTCTGATCCACATGCACGGACACTCTCAGGAGACAAGTATAATTTAATGATTTTATTACAAAGAAAATAATGACTTCAATGCTGGTCTGTAAGAAACTGGCTGGCAACATGAACACCATGTGGAAACACAAAAGTTGAGATCCGGTTGGATAGGCGATGTGCCATGAAATATAAGCGCTTACTTAGGTGGAAATGCCAGAGAGAGGTGAGTGGAAGCTGTTCTGTCCTTGTGTATTGACGATAACAGAGGATTCTTGAGCCAGGAAGGAGAGAGAGAGATGCTCAAAACACCCTAGAGCAGGGCAATCCTGGTCCTTGAGGGCTGGTGTCCTGCAACTCTTAGATGTCTCCCTGGTCCAACACAACTGAATCCAATAGCTGAATCACCTCCCAAGTGCAGTCAAGTTTTCCAGAGTCCTGCTAATGACCTCATTATTTGACTCAGGTGTGTTGAAGTAGGGATACGTCTAAAAGTTGAGGGATAATGGACTTTTTTTAACTGATTTGATTTAGTCCTCTAGTAAATACAAGGGCAGAGTGACTCGTTTCTTACCCAAAGAAGCCTGCTCCCATGGGTGATTTGAATGGTGAAGAATTTCTGCACTCAGAAACTAGATGTGGATGACAAGGATTAAAAATGCAGTTGGAAAGGAGGGGAGCACCTAGATTTATGGTGTAGTGATGGACTCGATGAGGGAGAGACAGAGCTTTATATCTGAATACTGTTTGATATAGACAGGACATTGAATGATAGGAAGTAGGCTCGGAGGAACAGCAGACTGCAGTCAAACACAGAGACTGTAGATGGACCAGGATTCAATGAGTGAATTAGACCAGTCTAGGTTGTGTTTAATGAGCCAGTCATAGTCTAGAACTATGGAGGAGTTAGCATTGAGAAAAAAACAAAACGAAATAAAAGGAAACCAATTCATGATTTTTACCAGAAATTAGTTGGAGCAGGTTTTATGGGTAGCCATAAAACTGGAGGAAGTGTGGGAAAGGAAGTGGATGTTGCACTTTTTGATTATGGAATGATCTACTACGGTTTAATCACAGCCAGAGTCAATGAGAGCACTTAGATTAATATAATCTTTATTGAAGGAGGGTGGTAGGTAATGGAAAACAGGGATGATTGTGGGAATTGAGTCAGTCCATCAGATTCCCTGGAACTGATGGACCCTCTCTTTTGGCTGAATGTCTCCAGCTGGGGGCACAGATGTCACAATGGGGAGAAGGGCTCAGGGGAGCCGGAGATGGAACAACAGGGACATCTGCTGGAGGAGGATTAGCGTTACTTGACAAATTTTGAATTGTAGTGGTTAATTGGTCTCAAACACTGAATTGTAGACTTCTTTTCATAGAGAGTTCTGAGAGCTGAATCATGAGATTCAGTGAAGGTGTGTTCTTCTAGTGTTCTCCTGAGAGTGCTGACTAATTATCTTCTTGGCCTGAGAGTTGTGTCATGTTGACATTTAATCTCTTGACCCACATGAACAGACACTCTCGGGAGACAAATAAAATTTAAAGAGTTTATTACAAAGAAATTAATAATGAGTTTAATGATGATCTGGAAGGAATTGGAGGCAAACGGAATGATGTGTGGAACCATGAAAGGTGAGATTTACGATGGAACATGAAATGAGCTTACTCAAGTTGTTTTCAGGTGGAGACACCAGAGAGGTGAGTGGAAGCTTATTGTTCTGTTCTTGTGTGTTGTTGGTGATGGCAGAGGAATTTTGAGCCAGGAAGGAGAGATGGGAAAATGCCAGGAAGCAGTGATCATGGGATGACAGACAGGTTTAGCACTCAGAAGGATGATGATGAAGGTTAGTTAAAGTTGCCAGACCTGGAGAGGGTTTCCAGTGTCTATGACTGAGATGAGGTCTTGAATCCAGAGTAGCTCAGATAGGGAGACCAAATGAGTATAAAAAACCCAAAGACAAGGTCACAAGGTTCTAAGAAGCAAGGAAGTGAAGTACTCAGAGAGCTTGGTTTACCACAGAGTATCAATCAATCAAATTTTATTTGTATAGCACATTTCAGCAGCAAGGCCTTTCAAAGTGCTTTACATCATAACAAACACAAAAACTCAAAGTTAAGTTCCATCATGAAATTTGTAATTTAATAAATTTCAAATCCAACTCTAAACAGGTGGGTCTTTAGTTGTGATTTAAAGGAACTCAGTGTTTCAGCTGTTTTACAGTTTTTTGGAAGTTTGTTCTAGATTTGTGGTGCATAGATGCTGAATGCTGCTTCTCCTCGTTTGGTTCTGGTTCTGGGGATGCAGAGCAGACCAGAACCAGAA
>CAEGAD010089266.1:0-10629 GCA_903067055.1 Poeciliopsis paucimaculata
GTGCAGTTCTAGGCACAGCAAAGATACTGCGCAGAACCCTCAAGCTCCCAGGCCTCTGGTAGAGGACCCGAGCTCAGAGGATAAGAACCACCCGCGGTGGGTGAGAAGGGAATTATATATATATATATATATATATATATATATGTACATAAATACCCTGTTTTTTAATTGTATAATACACTTGAATAGATTAGATTAGAGCAGTTTAGACTAATTAAGGGTTTGTAAAACACAAAGTATAAGTATGATGTGTTTAAAGATAGAACTCCATCCATCCATTCTCTACAGGCCTTCATGTGCAGGAGCACTAACAGCATGTTAGTTCCCTTCTGAAGCCCATACAGGCTGGCTCAGTTTTATAGTTTCAAGTTTTTTGAAATATTTAACATGTGCTACAGTGCGTTGCTCTACCCTTTTCTCAAAGAGTAGTGGCCTCTTCCATTTGCGCCCCGTTCATCCTAAAGCACTTAATTGTGCATTAAAAATCAGACCATTTACAAGAAAAGGAAAAAAAGAGAAAACTGTGCAAATTACAGCAGGGATGTTATTTAAGATGTTTTTCAAATAAAACAAATGGAAAGAGCAGGTTGTACCTGCTACCTGTACAAGTTCAGATTACATAATTTACACATAAAGCAGTACACAGTAAGCCCAACAGAATAAACTTTCATAGAGGTAAATATGATGAACAAAAACATCTGGAATGACTTATGCAACTGGCATGTTTCACACATTCACACCCTGGTACACCGGACACAACCTGAGATGTTCTGGGAAAATATCCAAGCATTTCTTTTATTCCAAGATGCATCAATCTGTCACTGAAGAAGCTGTCCAGGTCAGCTACAACTTCCTGCCTGGGAATGGAGTGACGTCTCACTGGAGACCACTGGGGATAGGGGGCATCCTAGCACAGAGCTGAAAGTATGTCCAAAAGCCTGTTGGTTGGATGGATGGTTGGTTGGTTGGTTGGTTGGTTGGTTGGATGGATGGATGGATGGATGGATGGATGGATGATGATGACTCATTTTGTGATGCATCACAGCAAAACCAGGAACATAAACCCTGAAAAAACACACTAAAATCTGAATTTCATTGCCTGCAATGGACTGGTGACCTGTCCAGGTGACCCCGCCTCTTGCCCATAGACAGGTGATAGGCACTAGCAGCCCTCCTGACCCCATTGGGATAAGGGTGTAAGAAAATGGATGAGTGTGAATTTCATTTTATTTGCTGCACTTTATTTGAACTTTTAAAACAACACAATATGCACATACATGCACATGTATGTCATGTGCCTTTGCATATTATAAATATTCATGATGAACTGCCATGGCCAAAAATGCCACAGCTCTTTTTTAGTTCCAGCCTGTCACTGTCTTGAACTCCATGTATATGTGGGTTCTTCAGCCTAACAGAAACAATGAGTTGAACATCA
Source organism: Poeciliopsis paucimaculata (assembly GCA_903067055.1). NCBI lineage: Eukaryota > Metazoa > Chordata > Actinopteri > Cyprinodontiformes > Poeciliidae > Poeciliopsis > Poeciliopsis paucimaculata. The sequence continues at coordinate 1,439 of CAEGAD010089266.1, forward strand.
ATGAACCATGTTTAACCCATGAAGTCATTACATTCTGAGCTTCAACAACTGTCAACTTCAACATGCAATCTTTTCTCCGGTCACACTTACATATAATCATCTTATATGTAACCAACAAAAGTCTAAAATTCAACCATCCTCAATACTTTCTGAGATCACTGAAAATGCTTTTGCAGTAACAAAAACCAAAATGCCAGATTTCCAATGAAGTCCAGCAGGGAAAAAAATCCAAAACCCTAAAACAGACTCCTGAAACCAGCAGTTTGTGCAGCAGGAAAAAGGCTCTGTCAAAGTCCAAGCAGCAGAGAAGAACAATACATTTTCAAGACACCCAAATCATTAGCAGCAGGCTGTTCTTCATGAATTACTAAACACAACATCACATTGCAGTTTAAATTACATTATTATAAAGTAGGTCAATAACATCCACATAAACGTCTGATTCATCTTGTTGGACAGCACATTGATTTTTCAGGTATATATGGTTGTGATAATGATAATCTCTGAAATGTCAGGCAAAAATAATAGTTAACATGTCATAAGTCAGTGTTATCATCTTCTACAGTTTTTCAGGATTAATTCATTTTGGATGCCACTAAACAGTAAATAGATTGTGTATTTTGTCATTACATAATAGAGAATTTAGAAATTTTCTACATTTCTAAATGACATAATTTTTCATTTCTCTGTTTAAATAGTAGAAAAATAAGAAATTCTCTGTTATTGGATTTTCTGATCGAATAACAAAGCGTTTAGAAACTCTCTCTTTTATGTGCGTTTTAACCAATGTGATTAATAAACTAACGTTTACTCTGTTGATTTATAACCCAATTGGAATGGCTGCTTTTGATCCTCACACCTAAAGGCTCCAAAAGACCCTGAACTGAAGGAATGATCAGAGTGGAGGAATGATGGAGCGTCACTGTATTCTACAATGACACTCCATTAACAAAAGGTGCTTGTATAAAGTTTTAACTGCAGGGGTTCCAGTAATACAACACACATTCGTAGAAAACATATTTCTCAACACATTTTCTTTCCCAAATTAGTTTTTTCATCATCATCTATTTACCTCTTCATTTATACATTGAAAATGAGCATTCACTGCCCAACTGCAAGTTTATATTAATTGGGCAGAGCCCACCTAAAACCTGCAGTGACGTCTGAAGCAGATTCCAGATGCTGTCCATTCAGCCTGGACACAGCCTGAGATGTTCTAAAAACATATCCAAGCATTTCCTCTATTCCAAGAATAAATTAATAAGATGGGGAAGTGTTGACAACATGTCACACGTTAAACCAGGCTATATATAAAGGCAACAGCAATTAACACTATAAGTACCAGTTTATTTGCAGTAAGATTTAGGCTTCAGAGCACCATCTGCTGCAATTGCTGAAGAAGTTTTAAGAAGCTAATTATTAGTACTGATTAACAATGTAACACAGTTGTGGAAATAGAAGTGATCTGGATTTCAGTGTAACTGCTATTTTGTTTGGTTGGATTCATAAACAGTTCACTTTGTTTTGTCCTTTTAGTGTGAGGAGCTTCTCCAAGGTCAGGACAATGAGGCAAAGACTCCTGGAGGAACACCCTGTCTCTCCACTGAGACCCTGCAGTCCTTCCTTGAGTTATCCTAAGTCCGGTTTTGTCCCTGTTTCTCTGACAACCAGGCGGGGGTCTGTAGGGTTCAGAAGAAGCCTGTAACCAGGCCAGCTGGTCCTTGTTGCAGATGAGCAGCAGCTCCACACTCACTTCCTTCTCTAGCTCCTCACATTAGCTCCACAGGCTTCTTTTAACCTAGAAGTAGAGGTCAGGGCTAAGGGAAGACCTAAGGAATAAAAACTGTTTACATTTGGAATATCAGTGGGGCTGTGATGGGACTGTGAACAGACTTCAATGCTCCCCAGCCTTCGCTACAAGAAAAACGTACGGTTAGGAATTTATTGCAGAGGGTTGAGATAAAGCTTCTCCAAAGTTCCACTCCAGTTGGAGTTTTATAGTTTAATACTATGATTATTTGTGGGGATAATAATCCCCTCATTATTAATATATTTCCAATTGCAGTTTTCTGGCCAATAGTCAACTACCGATCTTTAAAATGTCCGATCTACCAATTCTGATTTTGGCAGATACTATTTTTTCATCTGAAATGTTGTTAAATATAGCAAGAACGTTTCAGAGTTGGCATTAGTGGGATGACTATTGTTAACTGCAAATGTGCAGAGATGACCTGGTGGATGGGTCTGTCAGTCAAACCTCTCACTGCAGAGCAACACAGGACAGAAGTTGATTTTAAGACCTTTTTTAAGGTAGATATGATTGGTGGAAATCATCAGCTTCACGTTAGTATCCAGATCATCCCAAAATTAAGGACATTGGCTCTGCCTCACACTCTGGTTCAACAAGAGTTAGTCAATATTGTTTTTAGTTGAAGTTACTCACTAAGACCCACTTCAGACTCTTTTGGATGCTACAATAGAAATACACAAGAAAAGACTGAACTATGAGTTTATATAGGGGACATTTTTCCAGATCTCATAGCAATGGGTCATTATATTTTTTTCTGGCTGCTAATGATGGTTTCATTTTTCTTGTAATGTGTCTTTAAAAGAAGTTTATTTTTCTAATTAAGTTAAATCCTAACAAGATATTTATTAATTTCCTTAATTTGATATTGTTTACATAAAATAAGAATAAAACCTTGGCAATGAGCTTAATTTGATCTGCATGAAGTCAGTTTCCAAATTCAGCTCTTTGTGAAGTATTGCATTCCCTGCCAAGGCATCTGGTTGTAGAAGAGCCAGCTCAGCTTCAGGGTAACTTACAGCAGGCCAGACTCACACTGCCAGCGGGCAGCAGCTCTCAGCCACCACTGGCCACTGAGGGACTCCATGCTGCTATTTAAGGAAGGTTTCTACATGTTTCACTGATGTGACGTCAATTTATATTGTGCTCCCATAGATTCTGTAGAACTTGTTTTCAACCTCTGCTTGACCTTTAAAGTCCCAAGTTATTAAGTATAGCAGATTGCAGCAAGACAATTTCTGATTAACAAACTTCAGCTGACAGCTATAACTTTGTAGCAGCCTCACACAATGCAGTAACAAGAATGCAGTGACAGTGGACAGAAACAGCTGCCTGTAACAGGAGGAACATTCCAGCAGAGCCAGGTTCAGTAAGAGCAGATACCTGCCACCACCAGCTGGGGGCAGGAGAGGGCTTCTATGGACTGAAGGAAAAACATAGAGGTAACAAATAGTGAATAATATCAGCAAGTTTTCTACAGAAAACAGAGAGCAGTAGGAAAAGGCATGGAGTGGGAATGGTTGGTGAATATGCCCTCCAACACACTGAGCCTACAGCAGGCTGACTACATGGACATTGCTCTCGATCAAATAAAAGACTCCAAGCTTTATAAAACCAACATTTGAAGTCTAGTCTTAATCTCATTGGATGCACTCCACTGTGTTACAAGATAATTCTGACATTTCTTTAATAGTTGCTCCTCTGGGTTTGTGTAAAATAACTAAATGAAACTAATATGGAGGTAGCCAAAGCAATTGTGATGTTGCCTATGGCTGAAGCCAGTTTGTGTTACAGATGGGGAGCAAATTCAATAGATGTGGCAAAATAGGTTTCATTCCTTTCAAAGTGGAAAAAAAAATACAGCAACAAAATAAAACAACCACTTCAAATGTTATATGACTTCAGAAGAGCAAGCAATGAATGTGACATTTTTACACTCTTTCATCATCTAAAAACAATATTCCTTACAAATTCCTTAGGAATGTGACACAGCAGGAATGTTGTTGTGGTCCTGTGGTCATACTGTACAAATTAGGCTATCAGAGATTCTCCTCTCAAAATGAAACAAGTGCTTGTAGTTGAGGTATTTTAAATGTTTTATCGCTGCACATATGTTGCCAGTCCACACAGTTTTGTCAGTGTTGGTATCGTGAGTTGCACAGGGTTGGACCAGTAGAATACTTGCAGACTGCTGGTACTGATAAAAATGTATGGCCCACAGTAGATACAGCCGAACACAGAGTGAAAACCATAACTGTGCTTTAGACTAAGCTCTATGCATCCCGACAAATTCTCCAGTGGAAACTCATTTTGGCCACTCAACATATTTTCTGACATGGCTGCAGGGAAGCGGCATTAAACACATCCTAACTCTGAAGGTTAACATATTTAATTGAAATAGTTTTCTCCAAGAATTTTTGTTGGCTCTTCTTTGCAAGGAGGAAGGAGGGAACAGAGACATGCAACAAATGTCGCCGGGGCCGGGAGTCATAAACTCCCTAACCCTAACTTGCGACGGCCTTTGTCAAGGACTAAGGTCTCCATACGTGGGTTGTACTGAGCCACTATGCCACCACAGCACATCCTGAAATAGGTTTAAACAAACAGGCTGTTAGGATGTGACGAAGCTAGAAAATGATACAACGAAATAAAACCCAGGGATGAGAAGTCAATATTAGGAAGCAATGATTATAAAGACCTCACCCCAACTCCTGTATGTCAGCACACATATTATTCTGTCAATGAACATTTGGATAAGCTCACGGCAAATGTGAAATAAATAAGACCCAGTGAAACTTGACGAATGCACATTTACCTGCGCTGGTCTGCTTTGATAAATACCGTGACTAGCCACAGGAAATTGGCTGCCAAAGGAAAGGATGACTAATTCTCTAGCAAAATATTGTGAGGACCTTTGCACATCTATGTGTGTGTATATTTATGTTTGTGAGTGTGAGAGCATGAAGGACTTACAGGTTGTTTGAATGAAAATGAGAAGTGTTCAATAATACATAGGGCTGTCTCCAGAAAACTATTACCAAAGAATATATTTTATGAAAGCCCTCATAAACGGTGGAGTTAGATATTTCCACACTGTCACATTTCTTATTGACAAATTGCAGACTGGAGTCAATATTGCATTTGTTTTTCATGCTAGGTTGCTCAATAAATTTTCTCCACGCTGAAAACACAAAGATAGATAAAATAAGAAAATGTAGTTTTTTATCGTCATATTAACTTGTTCTATTTCTATGTGGTTTATTGCACTGTCATATTACAGATATCAGAATATGAACATCAAACGTCTAGTTAATCAATTTAATAGCTTGTAAATAATTTTATCTTCCTGCTCTTTTGATCCACATAAAACTCTAACTGGCTGTTTCAATAAAACACTGTGCTGTCAGGTTGTTATTTTTTATTCATTTCTGACAACTTGCTTCAAAGTCACTGAAGTTGCTAGTTTAGTATCAATTAGCAACAATGCATGCAAGTAATCTGAATCTTATAACATGTTTCTATTACATAAAGCAGATTAGTCAAAGCCTATAGCCTCTCTCCCATGGAGGACAATTTAGTTCACAGCAGTGCGTTATGGACTTGACTCACACACTGAGTTGCCAAATCACAGTGACAGATGAGTTTTCCATGACAATGGACAGCAACAAAAGTTGAAAATGTTTTAACTGTCTTGTGTTGCATTGCTAAACTGTGGGTGCACATCTACTATTTCATCTTCACAGGATTACGCCAGTTGCTCAACTGGATGAGGATAAGCGACTCTCGCCACATCACACAAGTTCCATAGGAAATAAAAGGAGAGGGAGATTTCTAGATTAACATTCAAAACAAAAGGAATTCCTTTAAACCTTCCTGAACATCAAAAAAACTGGAAAACTGAGAACCTGCAGACATGTTTGATTTGACACAATCAATTAAACATTACTGGTTAACGATATGTGCTACATGGGCGATTGCCCAAGTGCCATCAGAAAGGGCTGGGGAAGCCAAGAACTATAAAATCAAATACATCAGTTGCCCCCTGAATAAGTTTGGTATTACTATGTGTAAGTAAGTTTTCCCTTAGTTGCTGTTGGGAACTGGAAGACTACATTACCTGCTTTCTGCTGCAAAGAAAATGTCAGATAACTGGTTAGAGTGTGGCAGAGGGTGGGGCTTGTCCATGGCACCTTTACTGCAAGAACCATAACTGCAAATATTCACTTCTTATGAAGTGAAATATTCATATTTCAAGCTTACAAAGTCAGCCATAGATAAAAAGTTGTGATTAATCACAGCAGCAGAGTGTGATTAATCTGATTAAATTTTTTTTAATCAACTGACAGCACTGGTATTGATACACTACTACCATTTGGGATGATGATTAAAATAACAATAAATGTTATTTTATTTGTTGTGTTATTGATAGTTTTGTTGTCAGTTAAGCTTCACTCCAATGACAAATTTCAAACCATGATACAAACATAAGCAAATGAACCTGATGACCATTATTTAAGCATCCACTGTCAAAGGTTAAAAATGTGGTTAAAGTTAAAGGTCAACTGTAAGAGCTGCTAACTCACAAAGCATTGGAAGTGAATAAACAACCAACTTACTTGTCATATATCCACACTTTACTGGACACCTGGCTGAGAATTTACCTGACTTCAGGACTTCACGTCTTCCTGCAGGATCATCAATCCTGCAACAAAAAAAAGACTGACAACAGTCACTCACCTTCTACCAATTCCTCCCTGAGGTGGTTTAGCCATTTCTTATTCAGAGAAGGCTGCTGATCCATACCACTGCAAAGGAACAGCAAAACAATATTCATTTACATTTAACAATCTAACTCTTTATTTCATGTCTCCTCAGTGTTTTCAGCATTTGAGTCACACAACGTGACATTGTATAATTAATGTAATAGAACCCTTGCACTTACAGGCCTTTAAAATGGCACAGCATGGCAACCTAATGAATAAATCAAAATCAGCAAGAAAAATAATCTCTTGAAAGCATTTTAAAAATGATTAATTATTTCTGTTGTTCAAAGAAAGGATCTGTTAGTTAGTGGTGCAATTTTGACTGTATCTTTCTTTTTATTAGCACAGAGTCATATTTCACAGTGCATTGTCACTATTACCTACTGACAATTACAATATGACACTGTTGAAAAGAACTTTAATTTGTTTTCCAACATCATTTTCAAAGTGAACCCAATTTTAACTTTTTACATTAATGCTGATTCTGCAAAATTTTCTGTTGCCATTCTTCAAATGCCAAGTTCTACACTTTGTTTCGAAATAGTAATAGAATTTAATACTTTGGTGACTTGCCTTGAGCAGTACATTACCAGTGCTGGACGGCATTGTGAAAGACTCAAGGCCTAGAATCAGTCATTTATCCTTGAGCAATCATCTGTTGTTGGACACAGTTTGTTTTTGTCTTTAGGCTACTCTATCTAAAGTTTATTCTCATTGCTTAAAGGGTTGGAATATCCTCTTATAATTAATTTGTCTTTGTATAAATATTTAATGCAAATACTTAATTGATTTTCTGAAGTCAATGGAAGTAAAACGTCCAATCATTACAGCCTTGTGAAAGGTTATACTGCCAATGTCTGACAAGTAGCACAAGAAGCACCAAAAATGATGCAATTTGTGAAATAAATATTTCTATTCTGCAGTAATTTACTGCAAACTAGATGGTCATTGATCAACAGAAAATAAAAGAAATATAATTATACATGTTAATTTGCCCAACATGTTTCTTCTGACTGAAAATTATGCATTGGTGTGGTTCAGTGATCAATGTCAATGTTAATGTGATAGACGCAATGATTTTCATTCACCATATCATACCACAAAACAACACAACACAACACAATACAACACAACACATCGTATCATACCATACCGTGGCATGCCATACAATATATGGTATGCCATAACATACCAATTTTATAAATGTTTTTAAACAACTGCATTCTACCAAAAATACTAATGACATACAGCATTTGAAATACATGTTCAGCTGTATAAAACAAATTTCCCCAAATAAGATCAAACAAATCAAACTGATGTTGAAAACCAAAATGCATTGCCAAACTATTCTTTTCTTCCAAACAGAATAGAATAGCATATAAATATTCTTCATTGCTCTTCAAATTACAGGGAATCAAAGCAAGTAGCTTCACACAAAGGTAGGAATAAGCAGCATACAAAAAAGGATAAAGAGTAGCTCAATGTCCAGTTAGGGCAAAATTTCAGTAGAAATACAATTTTAAACAACAACAGAGCAACTAATTAAAGGGCAAATCCAAAATGTGTGTGAAATTTTTACAATTGCTGTAGATTAACTTTTTAATTGATTTCTTATTTGTCATTTGTGTAAGGTATTTAAAAGGACCCATGTAACACCACAGAGAAGTTAATTTTTTTCCCTGTTTACCTAAACATGAAGGACATGTGTTGGACATATTCATTCCTATTTATTTTGCAAGATTGCAGAAGGTATGTTTCAGTACATGTCATCAGGTGTTGTCTGATTGCAACAACATTTCTAAATGTGTTTAAGCTCACATCACATTTTGTCTTGGAGGTTCTATGAGTCAGTGTTGCCAAGTCCTGTTTTTCTACGCTCAGCTTCCGAGCTTTTGTAATGTACATTGTTGGTTAGCTTTGACTTTCAACAGAAGATTATGTTGAAAAATATCATGATGCTCTCAGCTGTTGCTGCTTGGCCTGAAATACAGCATGTCAAAGCTAACCTTTTCACCTAACCTTTTTAAATGTTTTTTTGTGTCTCTATTGCAGTACAATAATACTGCAATAGACTTTCTTTAAAGTCGGCTGTGGAGACAGAGTACACAAGGCTGCTTTACTGACATGTGTCAAATGGCCTTAAACATGTGCACTAATCTGCATATTGCTGATGTCATGTTCTATGTTTTTCTGGTTGTTTATTTGAGTTTTCTGTGTCCCTGAGTCTCCTCGTTGTCCTGTCTTCCTCTTGATTGTTTCCCAGGTGGGTCTTGTTCCCTTGATTACCCTCTGTGTATTTAACCTCATCTGTGTCCTTTGTTAGACACATGTTGTGGGCCGGTTGCATCACTTTTCAGATGTAAAGTCATTGGCATTTGGGTTGGTTGGGCAACGACTGTGGAGATAGGCTGGGTGATGGTTGTATGTATAATTAGATGGCTGGATGGATGGATGGATGGATGGATGATGGGTGGATGGATGGATGGATGATGGGTGGATGGATGATGGATGGATGGATGTTGGGTGGATGGATGATGGATGGGTGATGGATGGATGATGGATGGATGGATGATGGATGGATGGATGGATGGATGATGGATGATGGATGGATGGATGGATGG
>CAEGAD010089268.1:0-18238 GCA_903067055.1 Poeciliopsis paucimaculata
TCCCTCCCTCCCTCCATCTCTCCATCCCTCCATCTCTCCCTCCCTCCCTCCATCTCTCCATCCCTCCATCTCTCCCTACCTCCCTCCATCCCTCTGTCTCTCTGCAGGGTCCCTGTGCTTCGCCAACATGGGCGTGGCCATCCTGGAGCCCACGCTGCCCATCTGGATGATGCAGACCATGTGTTCCCCCAGGTGGCAGCTCGGTACGACCAACCGGCCAATTGGGGCTCGGCTTTCGGCCGGAGAGCTCTGATTGGCCGTCGTCTGTCCTCCTTGTGTTGCAGGATTGGCCTTCCTCCCGGCCAGCGTCTCCTACCTGATCGGAACCAACCTGTTCGGACTTCTGGCCAACAAGATGGGACGGTCAGTACCAGAACTCTTGGTTCTGGTGCAGAACCTGAGCTGCTGGTTCTGATGGTCAGAGGAGAATAATTTCCTGAAACGGGATCTGGAAGCCCAAAAAATGAATGCGTTCTGACTTGGTTCTGGCCCAGTTCTGACCCAGTTCTGACCAGGTTCTGGTCCAGTTCTGACCCGGTTCTGATCCGGTACTGGCCCGGTTCTGACGTGGTCCTGGTCCTGATTTGGCCCAGTTCTGACCAGGTGCTGGCCCAGTTCTTGCCCAGTTCTGGCCCAGTTCTGACCCGGTTCTGATCCGGTACTGGCCCGGTTCTGACGTGGTCCTGGCCCAGTTCTGACCTGGTTCTGGCCCGGTTCTGACCCGGTCCTGGCCCGGTTCTGGCACAGTTCTGACCCTGCTCTGGCCCAGTTCTGACCCGGTCCTGGCCCTGATTTGGCCCAGTTCTGACCAGGTGCTGGCCCAGTTCTGACCTGGTTCTGACCCGGTTCTGACCCGACCCGGCTGGTTTCAGGTTCTGTGTGTGTCTGCAGGTGGCTCTGCTCCATGGTGGGAATGTTCGTCGTCGGAGTCAGCCTGCTGTGTGTGAGTCCAAGCCACGCCCATCGGTTACCGTGGCAACAGCCATTTTTATCTACACAAACGCAGAGCAACGTCTCGTCATCCATGTTGTCTCCCCCAGGTTCCCTTCGCCACCAGTATCTACGGTCTGATTGGTCCAAACGGCGGCCTGGGCTTCGCCATCGGTGACCTTGACCTCCTGACCTGGTGTGACCTGTCTTGGTGTGGCGCTGTGATGACGTGTGTTTTGCTCCTCCAGGCATGGTGGACTCCTCCATGATGGCTATCATGGCGTACCTGGTGGACATCCGCCACGCCTCGGTGTACGGCAGCGTGTACGCCATCGCCGACGTGGCGCTCTGCATGGGCTTCGCCATCGGTAACGGCACCGGAGGACAACATGGTCGAGCGACAGACTTCCAGCAGAACTCACTGTTTCCCCCTGCTGTTCCAGGCCCGTCCACCGGGGGCGCTCTGGTCCAGGCGGTCGGCTTCCCCTGTCTCATGGTGTTCATCGGGGTGATCAACATCCTGTATGCACCGCTCTGCTTCCTGCTGCGAAACCCGGCTGTTCGGGAGGAGAAAATGGTAACTATGGTAACCTGAGATGGAGGTCTGTGATTGGTCCAGGTTAGATGGAGGTCTGTGATTGGTCCAGGTTAGATGGAGGTCTGTGATTGGTCCAGGTTAGATGGAGGTCTGTGATTGGCCGATTCTCTGTAATCCTTCTGGTTCTGGAGGCGTTCCTCAAGGATGACCCCTGAGCCTCTCCTTGTTCCCTGGTTAGGTGATGACCAAACACCAGACCGTCCAATCAGCAGTCAGCTGTTCTCTGTCGCTGCAGCTGAGCGTTGTTGTGTTTCAGGCGATCATCGACCAGGAGTGTGTGATGCACAGGAAAAGCTACAACACGACCAGAGACAGTCGTGAGTTTCCTCTGAGCGACTACAGCGAAGAAGATGATGAAGAGGAGACGGAGGAGACAGAGGAGTGAGCCGCTCGCGTCGCGCCGTGGCGTCTCCCGAAGACACGGCTTCCCACTTCCTGTCCAGACACAGGCCGGCTCGGTTCCAGCTGGACCACATCCTGCAGGGTGTGAATACTTTAAAGACGCCTCAGCGGCTTCAGCTGCCGTCGCTTCTGGTTCCTCGTGTTGTTCTGTGTTTGTGCAAAAATAACAGGCCGCTTCAACAGGCCGCACGTCTCCTGTCGTCTCTGAATGCGTCTCGCCGGGTTCAGGCTTTCCCACGGAAATGACCTCTTTGTCCAGCAGAGGGACATGAGGCGCAGCAGCAGGGCGAAGCTAGAGGAGAGATCACAGATTAAACTTTAAAAACAAAATTACACATGAACAGTTTCAGCAAATTTATACTAAAAATAGTAAAAACAGGGAAGGACCGATTCACGACAGAGCTGCAATCTGCTGTGGTTCGAGTGAGTGTGTGTAGGTGTGTGAGTGTGTGTGTGAACCGCTGCAGGGTGCAGATCTGATGCTGATTCATCATTAATCAGAGGATCCAGATCATTTAATCTGGTGCTGCACACACACACACACAAACACACACAGGTTCCTGCAACACTCGCCGCCGCAGAGCCATTAAAAAAATGAGATGAAGAGATACTTTATTGATCGCAAAGGAAATGAAATGTTGCTGTAACTCATATTGTTTATTGCAGATGGTGAAGGTCCGATTCGCTGCAGAACCGAGTTTATGCTGATAAAAAAACAGAAAATCATAACACTTTGACCTGTTTTCTGTTTACAATAAATAATATTTAGGTTTATATATGTGTACTTTAAGGGCGACTGATTTTATTTTCAAGTCAACTTTAATCAATTTATTCGTTTATTCAACACAAATACTCTCATTTCATTACGCTTAAAGTTGGTTCTGACAGGATCCAGCAGCAAGAAAAACTAAACATCTGCTGTAAAAATGTTGCTTAGTTTCCATTTTTATTGAATCAACAGGAAATAAACGTGATTTTACTCATCAAATCTCTGTCCAGATTGGCACTTTATGTAAACATAACTGATACTGAAAATAGCTAAAACTAAATATTTCTCTACAAAATATGTTCCTTAGAAATGGTAGCAGATTGGAAGAAATCAGAACTTTTGACTTTCTAGTTGGCCTGCACTGTTCCTGGAGGAAGAGCGCCACCTGCTGGATAAGCAGAAGAACCGAACCCAGGTGGCTGGAAGTCCAGAATAACACGGGAAATATTGATTTCTATGCAGTTTTCTTTAAATGTATTTAGTATTTTTGTCAGTTTGTTGTGCTCATCCTGGACAAACTAGTTTATTTTGTTATTATTACAGTTATTTAACAATAGGCTCAGGTTTATTTGGGACAATAAAAAAATTTCCTTTTTACTAAAACTCCATATTTTCTGGTAACCTGAGCTGCATTTATCCCAAATGGTTTAAAAATACAAAACAAATAATATTTACAGAATTTTCTCATGGATAATATTTAGTAGGTTAAAATTTACATTTTTCTGTTTATTTTTTCATAATAATAATTAGTAGACTTTCTCAGTCTACTAATTATAATTATAAAGGTTCTGTTTAAATCCTGACCCGGTCCGGTTTTGCTCCTTGAGGTCCAGATTCTGAACCCCGAGCAGAACCAGAACCTCCTGCTCGTGTTTCCTCCGGGACACCAGGGGGCGGCACTGCGCCCCTCCTTCAGCCGGAAGTTTCCACCGGAAGTTCCCGCGAGCTGCATGTTCGGCTCGGCCAGCAGAAACCGAGCCGAATCCGAACCGGAGCAGCTTCTGGTTCCGTGGATCCCAGGTCAGTTGGTCCAGCAGGATCCGGTTCATTTCGTTCCTTTGACCAGTTCGGTTCTGACTCTTCAGATCCGGACCGGTACCGAGAAGCTGGAGGTTCCTCAGACCGGTTCTGGCTCTGGTTCCGTCAGAACCAGCGGGTCCAGTTCAAACTGTAAATCGGGTTAGAAATGGAAACAGTTTTGGAGTTCTGTCTCCACCACAAGGGTCAAAGTTCAGTCCTCCAGGTGACCTGCAGGTTTTAATGAGCCACAGGAACAGAACGACTTCATGACGTCATTATCCTGTCCAGGTGCAGCAGAGGCTCATCTAAAGCCAGTGGCCTGCAGGTGACTGGACTTTGACACCCTGTGCTCTACCAGGTCCATTTACCAGCTCCAGAACCCGACCAGAACCCCTCAGAGTGAATATTGGGTTAAATATAAAAACAGGCTTTAATGAAGCCAAACATCAAACGGATCAGAACCGGAGCGTCCAGCTCGGCCCACTGAGCTTCTGGACCGAACCAGGCGAGTTCAGCCTGTTCCCTCCTAAAGGACCATAAACATGGTCATGTAAGCTGCAGTGTGTAAGCAGTTAAAAGAGGTTAACAGAGACAGAAGCTGGTCAGCTGAGGCTGCAGGAGTCCAGGACTCCTCCCAGAATGCACCTGTCTTCCTCCTCCCTACCAGCAGGTGGGCGGAGTCTGTCCATCCACCCGCCCTCAGCAGCGCCCCCTGAAGGCGCGGATCAGTTTCTCCCGTATTTTATGGTTTATGTTTATTCATTTTGATTGTTTTTATTAGTTTTGTGTTTGTTTGTGTCCTTTTAACCTCAAATTACCTTTTTTCTTCCTGCATCATTTTAATTTTTCTTCTTCTTGTCAGGATGGAGCTTTCACCTCTTCTTCATGACCTTCATCTCTCCTCCTCAGAGAAGACACGCCCCTGTATTCCCCTCCCACCAATCACAGAGCTCCTCTCTGAGCTGCAGCAGAAGCTGATTGGTGTGGCTGAAAGCAGCGCTCTGATTGGCCAGGTTGAACGCCTGTTCCAGGCTGCAGATCCTGATTGGCTGTTCCCTCCACTGTTGGATGACCATGACAGCGGGTGGGCGGAGCTTCAGGCAGCGTACGGCTCAGTGATCAGCGCTCTGATTGGCCGTGCCGCGCTGCCGCTCTGCGAGGAGGACTGCGGCTCGTTAGACGCCTCAGCCTATCAGAGCATCCCAAAGCGTGCCGTCGCCGTAAGCTCCGCCCTCACAGCGCTGCTGGGTAACTGGAAGGAAGGGGGCGGAGCCAGAAAAGCCAGGCTGCTCCTCGCTGTGGCTCCACCCATCTACCTGTTTTCTGTCACACATTTCCAGGTGAGTCGCTGCTGACATCAGCATTGGTTCTGACAGTTCTGGTGGTTCTAACGCAGGGGTGGGCAACTCCAGGCCTGCAGGTCTCCTGCAACTTTTAGATGTGTTTCTAGTTCAACACACCTGAGTCAAATAATGAGGTCATTAGCAGAACTCTGGAGAACCTGACCGGACTAAGGAGGTGATTCAGCTGTTGGACCAGGGAGACGTCTAAGAGTTTCAGGACGCCGGCCCTCGAGGACCAGGACTGGTTCTGGTGGTTCTGACAGTTCTGATGGTTCTGACGGTTCTATTGGCTCCATCTCTGCAGGACGAGGTTTGGACCAGTTCCGCCTCCAGAACCGCGGCGCGGCGCCTTCAGGGGTCGCTGCTGAGGGCGGGTGGATGGAGAGACTCCGCCCACCTGCTGGTAGGGGAGGAGGAAGACAGGTGCATTCTGGGAGGAGTCCTGGACATCCTGCAGCCTCAGCTGACCAGGTGCGACCACAACCTGTGACCCGGTTGGTTCTGTCAGTCTCACCTGGCCGGTTGCCGCTCAACTCACTTCCTGTTTGTGTGTTTCAGGGAGTCATGGCGACAGTGTGCCGCCTTGAAGCTGCAGTTCTCCTGGACGCTGCTGCAGGTTGGTCATTGCGTTGCCATGGCAACAACCCTGTGACAGCAGCATGATGATGAATGACATAATGTCACGGTGCTGATTATTACTGAACATTTTAAGGAATTTTAATGTAAATAATTTTTTAAAAACTCTTAACATGAATAGTTTCTGAATGTCCAGAATGTGAAATCAGTTGAAAACAGCTGCTCTTTATTAACCAATCACATTTATTATAGATTTGTTAAGCTTTTATGGGCGGAGTCAAAGTAAATATTACACTGCATTTCGCCACCTGCTGGCAGAAAGTGTTTCCTACATTCATGACTGATTCCATTAAAACTTGTTAACTTCAGTTTTTTTCTTTAAAGTGTCTGATGTGTGGTCGGCCAATCACAGCTCTGGTTTTCACAGTTGACCCGCCCTTTCCTGTCCCCCTTCCTGCCTCGCTTCCTCCCTCCTTCGCTCCTCCTGAATGACGACTACAGGCCAGAGAACTGCATGCTGGGAGTTCGCTGTCTGCATCACATCATTCTCAACACGGTCAGAACTTTCCCTCCTGATCAGAACCAGAACCACGCATGGTCGGCATGCTTCGGCTAACGCTAATAGCAGAGCTAAGATTTCAAGAAACTTTATTGAGCGAAAGGCAAATATAAACGGATGAGGCGCACAGAAGAAAACCAACATGAACAAACTGTTAATTAACTGTTAATTAAAAATGAATGTGAAATGTTTTGAGAGCCTCATGACACATAGAGGTTATTGTTGAATGTAGTGCGTTAGCACTAGCTTCCGCTGAATAGCATGTTGGTATAGCGCCTTAGCGTGTCTCAGGTTTATGATTAATGCTTGTGATGATGATGATGTCTGTGTCCAGCCCGCTGCAGACCTTCGTCAGTTTAACAGAGCCGAAGTTCTGTACCAGGCTCTGTTCAGACACCTGTACACGAGCGAGGCCGCCGTCATCCAGGTAGCGTTCGCACACACACACAGTCGGGTTTTCATGCCTTGTGGGGACGTATCTTTGACTTGGTCTGAACGCTGACCTCCAACCCAAAACCAGCATTTTATGGAGTGAAAATAGTCTCAAAATACCTGTGCATGTGTAAAAATATGTGTGTTTGCAATACTGGATTTGTAACTCGCGTAAGCATCTTTGTGTGTAACTTTGGATAGTTGTGCCTGAAACATTTCTACAATTTACAAATTATGTTTCACAGATACAACTATCCAAAGTTACACACAAAGATGCTTATACAAGTTACAAATCCAGTTTCACACACAGATATTTTTACACATGTACGGGTATTTTGAGACTATTTTCACTCCATAGTATTTACCCTCATTGCCCCCACAAGGAGCAGAAGGTTCCCACGACTCCCCAATGTAGATAGAAAAAGGTCCTCACAAGGATATAAAAACCTTCACACACACACTCTCTCTGACCCACTGACCTCTGACCTGCAGCTTGTCCTCTCCTGCCTGCTCGACCTGCTGCTGGTTCTGGAGAAGCCGCCCTCTTCCGACCGCCGCAGGAAGGCATGTCTCCATGACGATGTGCTGCGTCTGGTTCTGACCCACATGGAGGCAGAGCATAAGGTGGCTCTACGGCGCGTCTACGCCTCAGCCCTGCCGCTCTACGTGGAGAGGTGCGTTTGATTTATACACCCTGACTACGGATCACGACCCGGCCCAAACAGAATCAGACAAACAGTGTGTGCAGGGTGGGCGTGGCCTCATGATGGGATGTGTGCAGGGTGGGCGTGGCCTCATGATGGGATGTGTACCGGGTGGGCGTGGCCTCATGATGGGATGTGTGCAGGGTGGGCGTGGCCTCATGATGGGATGTGTGCAGGGTGGGCGTGGCCTCATGATGGGATGTGTGCAGGGTGGGCGTGGCCGTGTGCAGGCACCTGCGGAGGCTGCTGCCGGTGCTGCTGGGTTACCTGGAGGTCGGGGATCCGCCGGACGAGACGGTTCGGCTGAAGATGCTGGAGGTTCTGCAGTCGACCATCAGGCTGGCGTGGCCACGGTAACAGGAAACTCGCCGGAACTAGTTCTCTCTGAAGCACCTGACCCTAAAATCTGTCCTCTGACCCCGTCAGGATGGCGAGCCGTGCCGATGCGCTGCTGCGCTGTTTGCTGCGGCTGCTGGTCGACGTCTCTGCAGACCCAGGACTCAGCAACTCGGTCCGGTTGCAGCTGATGGAGGGAAGCTCCGCCTCCCTGCGCCTGTTGGACGCCGCCACGCAGCGACGCGTTCAGGTGAGTCACCTGGTGGTGGCTCTGCATTGATGCATTGAGATTACAGCAATTAACAAACAGAAACAACAAACAACACTTTTTTATTAGTGTTTCTGTTTTTATCAAAAGTAATCATAATAAAATTGATGTGGGTTGAAAATATTTATTACTTATATAAAAATGTCATTAACATTTTTTCTCTTTAATTGTATTGCTCCAATTCACAACAAAGCAGTTAGCAAAAAATTATTTAAATTCAACCATCCGTACTTTTCATCTGATCATATCATGGAAACAAAACAGCGTGAAAAGATCAGGGAAAATGTATAATGAGCTGAATAAAGTGAATTTAAAATTTTAAATGTTATAATAAAAATTGTAGAAAATAGATTAAAGATTGCAACAAATATTCATGTAAATGTTGATGAACACTGAAAATGAAACCATTAAAACTGATATGGAACCCAAAGTAAAATGTTTATTTTTTTATCTATCATTTGTGTAAAAATGGAATATTTTTGAACAATAAAAACACATTTAACAATAAATCTTGAAGTAAATTCACTGAGCTGATTATTGATTCAGGTTTCTTTGTTTGCAGCGGCTCCTCCTGCAGGTCGACAGCCGCCACTGCAGCCCTCAGGTTCTCTGTTGCCTGGCAACCGTGACAGCAGAGAGAGAGCACACCTGAAGCTCCTGGAGGCGGAACTTTAAGAGACCGAGCAGCGCCAACACCTGAACCAAGCCGGAGCCGAGTCCAAAGGTTGGCCCACCAGAACCAGAGGCTGGGGACTCACTTCCTGCTGGGTTTTCAGAGTAAAACCCTGAGACGTTTTGGAGCACAGGGTTAGATCAGTCCTGGGGAAGCAGAAGGACCCAAACAGGTCTAGAGGAACAGCAGTTGGCTGCATAAATTAAATGTGTTTTTGAATTCATGTAATAAATCTTTTCTGTAGCTCTTCCTCTTTGTCAGTCTTTTATAATCCCGCCTGTTCCATGTAGCTCCTCCCTCTAACGCAAATGACCTTTTGTAGCTCCTCCTTTAGTGACTTCCTCTGGCTCCACCTGTCACTAGCTCCACCCCCTTAGAAGATGAAGGGCGGACAGGACGTTCTGGTCCCAGACCTGTCAGTGCGTCTCCTCCAGTCCTCCAGCTCTCTGATGCCCCCTGGCAGCCAGACGCTGCACTGCTCCTGCAGGAAAACCCAAGCTGTAAACCACGCCCCCTGCTAAAGATTCTGAACCTCCAGCAGTTACCTGACAGGTGAGATAGTCCAGGCGCTCCTGAGCCTCCCGACAGTCTGACAGCAGATCAGCTAGTCTGCGCGCACACACACACACAGTGAGTCTGGCTCCTGGCGGTTTTTATTATGAAGGAGCTGCAGGTGCTTGCCTCACCTATTTGCAGCTCTTGTGACCTTTGACCCTAGCTGCTGCAGCTCCTCCTGTCGGCTCCTCAACTCCTCCTTCATCTTCCTGAGGCACCGCTCCTCTTCCTCCCTCTTCCTCCTCAGCAGCTCCGCCCCCTCCTGCAGCTCCCTGACATGACATTATAGCATGAGGAAGAGGGGGAGGAGAAAGTGGAAGCGATTAGTTTACCTGAGGTGCCGTGTGGCCTCCAGCAGACAGGTGGCGCTGTCGTCTAGTCGGTGCTGCAGCGAGTCAGCCTGACAGGAACAGACGAGGTCAGGAGGTTCTGGTGCTCAGAGTGTGTCCTTGTATTTGCTGCTGTGAGGCCGAAGCCAGGCCCCCACCGGGTAAACAGTGTTTTTGGGTTAGGGGTTAGGTTTAGCACTATGGTGTGAATTGAGTTTTGTTTAGCAGAAAAAAAATGGAAGTCAGTGGAAAGTCCCAGAAACGATGGAAAGACAGGTTTGTGTGTGTGTGTTTACATCTCTCCTGGCCGTCCGACGGCAGCTCTGAGCCTCCAGCAGCAGCCGGTCGGCCTGGCGAAGCTCTGCCCTTCTCTGCAGCAGAGTTTCCTCCAAACACACCAGCTCATCACACACCTGCAGCACACTCCTGCACACACACACATCCACACACACAGGTCTGTTTCTGTAGTTTCAGCAGTCATCTATTGGCAGCTGATCAGCATGAATCTGGGACCTGTGTTGCCGCAGAGACCGTTGCATTTTCTTCTTCTCTTCCATGCAATCTGACACATATCTGCCTCCCTGCTGACACACACACATAGATGAAACAAAGTGCTCAGTGACAACACCTGTGCTGGTGTGAAACGTTCACCTTATCTCTGCGCTTTGACATCCTGCCCCCTGCTGGAGGACCCTGGGAGGTCCCGACAGAGACAACTTCAGTCGGGTCATGGGGTGCCAGATGAATTCGTCCTGCAGGAAATGCATAGTCAGCCTGTGATCCCACTCTGCCTACAGTGTCTGAGACAGACTAACCTCCTGAAGGAAGCTCTTCCTGATGTCGCCCCCTGTCGGGAGAACTGAGGTACTGCAGCTCCAAACCGGAGTCCTGAGTCCCTTGAGAGGCCAGACTGGGAGCCTGAGACAGAAAGCTGAACTTTAACCTCTCAGCAGATAAAACAAGAGATCTAATTAGCTGAACAAGGCTAAGTATAAAAATAACAAATAACTCCTGAACAAGTTCCTGAAACTAAGAGACACTGGACAGCTGAAGTTAGCTCTTAGTTGGGCTAACGGTACTGTTCTTGTTTTAGAACCTTTGTCTGGGTTGGTTCTGGATGGGCATGAAGTGAAATAGCAAACCCAGAAAACTGGAAGATTGAAGCAGAAAACCAAAGGCTCAGATCAGATTCTGGTTCTGGTCAGGACCTCGGATTACACGGGCCTACAGGCTGCATGTGAAAACAGGGACATGCAGATAAAGTCCCTTTTTAAATTGTCTTGATTTAAATTCTAGATTCTAGAAAGCTGATTTGAAATCATATTTGTTGTAATTTGGCTCAAACAAATAAACTGAGCTGAAATTAAGTGAAATGAAAACACGGAGCTTTTTCCTCCTGCTCTCTGCGTCTGTAACCTGGCCTGTGTCAAGGCCCAGGGTCAAAAGGTCACTGTGCGGGCATCGATCCCGCTCTCCCATTTGAACTCATTCCCCTGCTGAGGAACTGAACAGAACCAGAACCTGTAGAACCGGACCTGTGACTCAGATCCAGCATTGAGCTCTGAGCAGTCTGTCCGGTTCAGTCGGCTCGGGTTTGGTTTGGTTCAGTCCAGTTAAGTCAGTTCCGGTCTTTGGCTATTATTATAAGTGGACAGACCAGGCTGGTACTGACCAGGTTCTGCTCAACCATCTGGTTCTGGCCCAGTCGGACCTCCTGCCTGCCGGTCCGATTCTGTTGTGCCGACCCATGGAACCGTTCGGCGCTCAGAGAGTCTGTAGAACTGGGAGGAGCAAACATGAGATCAGGTTCTGATGACTCGCCGACCAGAACCAACCAGAACTTGAAACATCTCCAGATTCTGCAGCCTGAGAGCAGAACCTGATTCTGCTCTGCAGACTGGACCCAGTCCGAACCAGAACTTCACAGTAGTGTGACTCTTCTGCTCAGAACCGCAGATCCGGATGGACCGGTTCAGGTCCAAAAGACTCCGGACTGCTTCACAGTAAATCTGCTGGAACCAGCAGCAGTTCTGGTACCTGGCTCCATCCTGTGGTTCCGTTTGATTTTCTGGTTCTGGTAGACAGTCGGGAAGCCGCTCCAGCTGGAGCCGGGTTGGGTTAAACTGGTCCAGTTGGACCTGGAGACAGACAGAACCTAACGGGGTTAACTGTGGTTCTGGTTCTGGTTCCAGGTAGGGTTGGGCGATATATCGCACATACTCGATGTATAGCAATATTTTAAATTGTAACATAACATTTCTCAATTTCTTAATTAACTGTGGTTAATATAGTAACCCCCTTCCGTTCGGGAGTTCAAATGTGATATTTCCATATGTGGTATGACTCCGCCCCTTCCTGCATTCAGGTGCTTCTCAAGCCTGGAACATCCCAGTGTCACCTGGTGGGCTGGCTCCGCCCTCAGCTGCCGAAGCTCCGCCTCCAGCTCCACCTGTCGGACCCTCAGAACCTGAACCTCCGTCCACAGCGCAGACAGCTCCTCCTGCTGGACACAGAGGGGATTAACAGCATGACTTCATGAGACAGTGATCTCTACTCGACCTTCTGACCTGAGGGTCCTGCACCATCCTGCAGTGTCTGTGAGAGTCCTCCAGGAGGCGCCGCAGGCTCTGGTTTTCCGCCTGAAGAACGTGGATCTGCTGCTGAGCGCGCCGGGCCTGAAACACAAACAGAGATGATGGATGAACCGGGCCACACCCCTGGTGAACCGGGATGCCTCACCCCCGCCCTCCACCCCCCATCACCCCAGTAGTCCCTCCCTCTGCACCCGTCCAGGGGTACCTGCTGCCTGAGCCCTCTCAGGTACTCCTGCACTCCAGTAGTCGCCTCCTGCAGATCCCTTTGCAGCGCTTCATTGGCCAGAATCTGATCTGCAACAGGACAACATGATGTTGTTTAAACAGCCAATCAGAAGGCTGGAGGTCCGGAGCTGCTCTGTGATTGGTTGTCCTCACTGCTGGTCAGCTGCTGCTCCAGCTCTTTGATCTCCTGCGTCTCCATGGCGATGCGTGACAGGAGGTCGTCAAGGCGACCCTCCAGCTGGCCGTCCTTCCTGCTCATGGTGCTGGGCAGCCGGACCCTCATGTGGTTCTGCAGCGGGTTCTGATTGGACCTCAAACACAAGCAACGACTCACTGGAATAATCTGGATTTAAAGTCACAGCGTTTAATCTGAGCAGCTCCAGAAAACCCAGTTAATGTGTTAACGGATGCTTTTCCCTCCGCCACCTCCCTGCCCACCATGCTGTGGGACAGAGACGCAGCCCAGCTGCGGAGCCTAAAACTCACTAGCAGGATGAAATCGATCTTGAAGAAGTTGCTAGTTTTAGTTCGGCAGGAACGACCAAAGTAATTTGGATTATTGGAATGAACAGAAATGCATCGGCGAGACTTTAGGGTATATTAAAATTTAAAATCTACCTGACCTAAAGTATATTGTCTGTATCTGAACTGGCTGCCCTGCGTTAGCCTTGGCTGGATGGCTATTAATGTAAATTAGTTACTTTCCCAATCATGTAGTCAGTAATCTAAGTTACTTTTTCAAGGAGTAATCAGTAATCTGATTAAAGTTACTTTTTCAAAGTAACTATGTCATCACTGCCTGTGTGTCTTCTGTGTGGAGAAAGTTTGGAGGTAATGAAAGAATATAATCTATTAAGCTTCTCAGAAACACAAAGACAAGAATATGGACATCATAGAGCAGCACAATAATGCATTTCAGTTTATAATGCACTTTAATTTATGTATTTATCTTGATATTAAGAAACATATTTGGTTTTCTAAACTATTTATTTTTTTTGCTGTTTGCCTGTTGAAAATGTTTTCCCTTGAGGTTACTGACAGAATCATAACAAAATATTGCTTTATTCATTTAATGTACAGAACATGCTATTTTTCTTTGAAGGAAGTTTGTTTTTGTCTGTTTGCCTTTTGAAAAATGGTTTCACTTGAAATTACTGACAATAAGAAAGAATATTTTCTTATTTTCCATAAGAAAATATTGCTTTATTCATTCACTTATTAAATAATATACACTGTGTTAGGTCTTGGTTCAATGGGCTATGTGCAATCATTTCAATATATTTTAATAAACGGTGAACCAGTCCGGCCCTCGGTGTGTAGCAAATTTGATGTTTTGGCCCTTGGTGTTTTTGACTTTGACGTCCCTGCTTAAGACCAATATTTAGCTTTATACTTTTAATATCTAAGGAAGATCTAGAGAAACTCCTGTTAGCTTACTTAGCAACCTAGAACAAGAATCAAACATGGAGAACCAACATTTAGCTTTTTACAAATCTAGGACTCAACCCATAACATCTGGGAACCAACATTTAATTTTATCCTTAACCAACATTTAGCTTTACACCTTTCTCATCCAGAACAAACTTAAGATTCAGAGAAATGTATAAAGTCTATAAATTATGGACTATACTTACTCTTATTCTAAACACGGGAAACCAATATTTAGTTTCGTACTTCTACCTTTGTGTTTCTTTTGGTTTTGTTGTTTTGTTTTATTTTCTTTTAATTCACGTAAAGAATGTTAAACTGCCTTCTTGCTGAAAATGTGCTATATAAATAAAATTACTTTACCAAATAGCAACAGCACTAATTTGGGCTATTTAAGTCCAAACTAAATATTTAGCTTACTGCTTAATATTTAGCTTACTGCTAAATATTTAGCAGTAAGCTAAATACTTACTGCTAAATATAAGTATTATATTAATATATTAGTAAAATATATTTACTAATATATTAGTAAATATTAGCTTACTAAATATTTAGTAAGCTAAATATTTAGCACTAAGCTAAATACCTAACTAGAAACGTAATATTTTATTTTGCGTCAAAATAAATATTTAGCCAAATATTTAGCTTCAAATATTTAATTTGAAGCTAAATAATATATTAAACCAGCATATTTAGTTCTAAATTATATATTTAGCAAGCAAGCAAAAATATTTAGCTCCAAGCTAAATGTTCAGTTCATCAATGTTCATCAAGCAGAACAATTAGTTCTAAACTAAATATTTATTTCTCTTATACTAAATATGTAGCTTGCAACCTAAATATTTAGCTCCTAGTGAAATATTAAGTCATTAAGATAAATATCTGGCCACCAAACTAAATATTCTATTTTTTGTCAAACTAAATAGTTAGCCATCAAGTTAAAAATCTTTATTTTAAGCTAAATAATATATTAAGCTAGCATGCTACATATTAAGTTCTAAGCTAAATATTTAGCAAGCAAGCAAAATAATTAGAACCAAGATAATATTTAATTGTCAAGCTGAATATCTAGATAAATATTTAGTTTGAGGCAAAATATTAATAATTAACTAAATTATTACAGTTAATTTTTGATTGGGTGCCGTTTGTAAACACAGAACACAGATCCGATTCTGTGACTGGTTCTGACCCAGCAGACATTCAGGTTAGTTTGAATCAGAACCAGAGACAGTTTTCTCTGGGTTTGGATCTGAACCAGACTTCTGTCAGGGTGTCATTGCTCACTTTAGAGCAGCCAGAAGGTCAAAGGTCAGAAGAACGCTGCTAAGGAGTTGTAGACACCAGCACTCCTCCTCTTCCTCCTGATGAAGAGCATTCGCCTGTAGCTGAGCAGACTTGTCTCTTCTCCAGAAATAAAGTAAACTTAAGTTTAAACTAAATTAATATTTCCAGATTAAAATCTGAACGTTTAGCAGAGCAGGAAATTGAGCTGCATCACTTCCTGCCAGAGGGGGAAGCCTGGTGAGTAGTGACGAAGAGGAAGAGGAAGCACGCCAGAGGGGAATTAGCTCAAATGGTAGAGCACTCGCTTAGCATGCGAGAGGTGCCCGCATTCTCCAATTTACTCAATTTAGTTCTATTGATACCCAGACACTGAAGACAAGCCTGCAAAACATTTTAAGTTTAGGATCTGTAATAATTTGCACACCTTCCAGCAACAAGTCCAACTAATTTACTCTTTAATTAAATATTTTTCAGTGTATTGTTGAGGAAGTACCGCATGTTGTTTGGATGATTTTTATAAAGTCAGTAAGATCTGAAGATGGTTCTGTTCTCCATGTTTTATTTTGGATTCATGAGTTTAAAATTATATTCTTCATAATTCAGTCTTAATGTGAAAAGCTTACATCTCAGCCTAGACTTCCGGTTGGAAGCTCCTTCTCCTCTGATGAGGTCAGGTTCGGTTCTGAACTTCTGGATCAGAACCGAGTTTCTGCGGTTTTCCTGAGGAAGCTTCAGCTCCTCTTCCTCGGACTCAGCTTGTTTTACTCAGCTCTCTGTCCTCCTCTTCTTCATCTCCTCCTCATTACTCCATCTTCTCCTCCTTCTCTCCGTTACAAACTTCTGCTCCTCCCTTCTCGCTGTTGAATAAAAACAGGAAATCGCTCTCTCTTTCTCAGCCAATCAGAGAAGAGTCTGCGGGGCGATTAGGAGCTGCTGTCCAATAGGAGCACAGAAAAGCCTAAGTGCGTCAGTACGTCTTAAAGAGATAGTGATCTGATTCTCAGCTTCGGAGATTCATGGAAGGAGGAATATTTACGGACTCGTTCAATAAATTATTAACCTATTTTATTTCAGGAGTTTTGTCACTAATTAAAACACACCAAATAGATTAATAACACAAAGATAAATGTTTGAAAGCTTTTATTTCTGTAAATTATGTTTTTCCACTTACAGCTAATGAAAATATGACATTTAAAATTACATATTACATCCTGTGTAATATTAAATAAGACATTGATAACCAACAAAAATTAAAAATGAAAGTAAAATAAACGTGAACTCCACTAAAATATTAAAAACGAAGCCATTTTCTGTTTAGTAGAACATTTTCTATAAATTAGGACTTACCTCCCAGTGTGTCAGAGCAAACTTACCTGTTTCTTCCACTGTGGTGTAAAAATTAAATAAATTATGTCATTATTTCGAGATACTATAAAGATCCACAGTAAAGAAGATAACGTATCCTCTTTTCCCTGGATCTTGGTAGTATTTCAATATTTCAGGACACTATCTTCAAGACGTTCAAGATGGCGGATGCCGCGGAGTCCGGCACGGGAGGAGCATGTGCTGCTTGCATCAAACACATTCGACTTTGAGTGGATCGAGTCCTTTAGAAAAGTCTTGTTTGAACTGTGTTCCAATTCTAAGCAGCGGTACACGGCCTTCAAAGGAAATCAGAAAGCTGCAAATGCCATTAAAAGCTGTTTAAAAGTTCTGAATGAGTGCGGGAAGCTACATCGCACTTTGTCTTCCACTTGCTGGATGAGCTGCCGCCTGTGACCTTCAACAGCCTGGATGTTTCCAACTTACTCAGCAAGATGGAGCGTTTACAGAGCGAGGTTTGTGCGCTAAAGCATACAGTGTCATGCCAAGGAGATGTTGAGGAGAAGTTGCGTGAGGTTACTACTACCATTGACTGCAGAGTTGCGGCAATGGATCCGTATTTGGTGCCGGTGTTATGCCGAGAAACGCATGCCTGCCGAGAATTGCATCCCCTGTCGCGGGAGCGCGCATCGCTCTAAACTCTCGCATATTGATGAGGAAATCTGACCAAAGAGGACATTTTTTTAAATATTCCTAACATTATCATGTTTCTTTACCATGTAAGCCCTAAAACCGTGGGTTTTATTTTGCAGATTAATTGAAATAAATATGGTTTTTACTTGTTTATTGAGACATAGGCTATGAGTCGAAGGTTTTTCAGTCAGTGTCTGATGAACGAGTTCTCTGCAGCTGGTTTGAAATTCCGCAAATTTTCCTTTAACACCATAAATGCTTAAAGCATTACAAAACAGAGGCCCAGTATGTAGAATATTTTATACCATTATATAGTCTATTAATGTACGGGGACGCATTTTAATTTCTGAGCCTGCTATTTGCATCCCGTGTTTATTGTCTTGTTGACATGAAACTTATAGCGGGAACTCAGAGAACAAGTGTCATTACGTAGAAAAGGAGAAATCCTTCTTAACTCTTTATTTCTTCAAGTTAGCAGGGGATACATTTTTTGGCAATATGGATTTGTACCTGCCAAAATTTGCATCCCCTATCTATTTTCCACAAATAGTACTATTTTCCACAATTGAAATAAAATTCATACCAGTATTTCACAGAACTACTCTGATTACGTAGAAAAACTTATTTCACTCTTAACTCTTTATTTCCTCAACTTAGCGGGGGATGCATTTTATGGCAGTATGGATTTTCTCCTACCAAAATTTGCATCCCCTCTCTATTTTCATCAAATATTAACGGATTGTTACAAAAGTCATACCACTAGTTCATAGAGCAACTCTGGTTATGTAGAAAATGTTATTTCACTGTTAGCTCTTTATTTCCTCAAGTTAACAGGGGGATGCATTTTACAGCAATATGGATTTTCTCCTGCCAAAATTTGCATCCCCTCTCTATTTTCATCAAATATCATCCATTTGTTATAAAACTCCTACCAGTAGTTCATAGAGCTACTCTGGTTATGTAGAAAAATTTATTTAACTGTTAACTCTTTATTACCTCAAGTTAACAGGGGATGCAATTTATGGCAATATGGATTTTCTTCTGCCAAAATTTGCATCCCCTCTGTACTTTCTACAAATAGTATCAAATTGAAAGAAAACTCATCCCAGTATTTCATAGAACTACTCTGATTATATATAAAAAGGTATTTCACTATTAACTCTTTATTTCTCAAAGTTAGCAGGGGGATGCATTTTA